>JAJOOH010001506.1:0-23651 GCA_029582605.1 Solanum gracilifrons
TTCTGAAGCTTCTGGAATAATATCATCATATCTTCTTCCTCACTATTTCTTTGATCATCATTGATGAATTGTTCTAGTCAGTATATATGAATTCTATCACTTCTCCCCAAGTATGGTCTAACACAGAATAAAAGAGCCTTAGCCCGATCTGTAGGTCCGTAACTCCCACTCCTTTACCACCCACCTCTAATCCCCACTCGGCCCTTCACCTTCTCATAGTGTTTTTTTAGATTACATATAAATATTTTTAGGATAATATTTTTTCCTCGCTTATTAATTTCAAGAAAAAGTCTCATGATATATAGTTGTGGTTTAATTTAGAAATTAATTAAAGAAAAGTAAAGTGGATAATTAATAAAAAGCATTTGCATACGTATGTTACAATCATTATATGACGTAGTTGGGAGACTATTTCTAACTCTTCATGTGGTCATAGTCAGTGGCGGATCTATGAAGGGCTGTGGGGTGCCACGCCACCCCCGAACTTCGACGGAAACTCTATATATACATAGGTATATATATATAATATTTATATAAATATAAAGCATGCCACCCACAGAACAAAATTGGCTTGTGGTGCCACGGTAGGAGGGCAACTTTAGAAGGTTGAGGTTGCGGGTTCAAATCCCATTTGGCATCCACGGACTCTATATCCTGGATCCGCCACTGGTCATAGTGTTAGTGTTTTTCAGTCAAATCAACTCACACAAAATAACATTATTGTACTAAAGTCGTAAATTTGTTGGACTAATGAAAACGAAATTCTTGGTAAAGTCAAAAGAAAGTAACGTTTTAAAGTAATTATAGTAATTACCTATCTTATAAATTAAATGGACAATACTTCATTCAAAAAGAAAATTAGTATGACAATTGCTATAGTTTGGAGGCTCGGAAAAAAACTTATGATATGTTGTTAAGGCTATGACCTATCGGTAAATGAAGTGGGCGAAAATAAGGTAAATTGACATTTAATTTTAATAGAAACGAAAAAAAAAAACTTAGGTTGATTTTTTCATGATGCTCAGAGCTATCCGATATTTCTAGTTATAGGAGGTAGTAAGTAATAACTATTTGATGAGTCAATATGACGTGCAAGTTAGACTTGACACGAATATTTATTATAAAAGAGAGAAAAAACAACTTTTGCTATAGTATTTATATATTCGTAATGTAAGCCATGATATTTTCATCATGTCATTCTCAAGTTAATGCAATTCTTGCAATATAATTTATCCACATTAATGACTAATTTATGACATTTGCAATTTTAAATGTGATGTGTGTCAATAGTATTGACATATCGTTATGCACCACCAAAGATGACAGTAGAATAGATATAATTCAATAATTAATCAAGATATTTTGAATTTGAATTTCAAAAAATGAAAAAAATCACGATGAGAACGTTTCCACGGATCAGGTACCATTAAAAATGCTGGTAAGGGGAAACGAAAAAATGAATTCACACCCATTGTATCGGAGACTCCCACGGATCGAATACCATTAAATTTTAAGTTATAGTGATAACACTAGAATTTATGTTCTTTGTTGGTATAGCTAGCCTCAACGACAAAATCTAAATTAGATAATTATTAATCCTAGTGTTAAAGCTATGATTAGTTAGTACTATATACATAATCTAAAGCAGAGGATACTAAATGGGAATTCTCGAACGTCCAAAAACCCAAAGGAAGAACAAAAAATGTGACCCAAATTTCCCAGAGGTTATATATATATATATATAAATCTCCAAGTTTTTGCATACAAGAATAGAGATACAGCAATATCATGGTGACGATGTGATAAGGATTCCAATTGGGGGTGAAATCAAATGCGGAATTAAACAACACAAAAGTAAGATAGATTAGAAATAAGAGATGAGAGGGAAAGAAAGAAAGGCTAATTGAATTAACAATCAACCAAGGAAGAAGAGAAACTTGAATTCGAAAAGAAACAACTCAAATTGAAATCCACAAGTGAAATCAAGGTTAAGTAGTCCTAAATCAACAATGGAAATTCACCCATCACTAATCTAGATTAAGCTACACTAAGCTAAAAGGGATTACACCCTTAAACTACACTCTTCAAAGAGTTTGTTCATTTAACATTCAAAATCCATATAGTCCAAGTCTTCCCAAAATTAAAGAGACTATTATTTATACTAATAAAATAAAGAAGACACTTTCTTTACAATTTTACCCTTAATGAGATAAGGGTCTTGTTTGCTTGTCTTCTTTTGTGAATTCTTGAAATTATGAGATGACCATTTGCACAAATGGCCTCTTTCTTCTTTCTCTTCACTTTGATGGACCTTCCACACATTGCATGTCGTTACATTGTGTCCATCGAGCTCCTCTAAAGCTTTTACGTGATCCATGCTATCCATGTCATTATCACAATGCACATTCCGTCATGCTTACTATAACAACTACGCCTCGGTCCCATACAAGTTAGGATTGACTATATTTCGTCGTGATATTGCAAAAATAAAAGATATTTCTAGGATCTGAACTTGCAATATATTTCAAACTTCAACTATCATAAAATTTTCTATACAACCAAACAAGCTCACTTGTTTTTGCTCTTTCACTCGCTCTTTCTCTAAATTGGTTTTTAATTGGGTATATATATACAAACTAATTAATCTACATAATACAAGGAAAAAAAGAAGAATTTCTATTTAAAAAAGGCTCCTCCACATCGTACTCACTTTCTGATGATGAATTCGTCATGTTATTATTTATAAATCTTTCGTTCCTTTTCGCCCATAGCACGAAATATAGACCTGTAAACATCAGAAACATACCAGCAACGGAACAAAAAAATTTTAGTCGTTTTTAAAAAATTAAATTTGATGAAATTGACGAAGAAAAAACAGAGAATCAAAATAAAATAAATATATACCTTCCTGTAGTAATTGTGTCCCTTAAGGTGACAGCAGAAAGAACTACAGTTAATAAAGTTCCAACAGGGCTTAATATAGACACCAAAACTGGCCCTCTTTTCTACATTGCCCAATTATTGAAATATACACATGCTCCACTAACAATACCTGCCTATTATAAACCACAAACAATAGACAATATTAAAAAAAATCGACGATTTAACTTATATATGTTGACGGTATAAATGTCTTAAAGTCAGGCAACAGATAGATGAATTACCAGTAATGAGTAGCCAATTAAGTCGCGGATGCTTAAGAGGGGCAATGCAATATCCATCGATCGATGTACTAAAGATTCCGATGATCCGTGAAGACCTCACAATGAACCCTATATAGATAATACCGTCATAGCTTAAGCACAAACATCATGATTGTCAATTCTAAACCATGGGTAGGGTAGTTCTTCTCATGGGTCTTCAACTGTCTAGAAGCATATGCAACCACCTTACCTTTCTACATCAGAAAACCACCTATTCCGACTCCAGAAGCATCACAATAAATAGTGAAGTATCCACCCTCCTCGGGTAAAATCAAAACAGGAGCCGAAGTCAACAAAGTCTTGAGCTTTTGAAAGCTCTCTTCACACTCATCAGATCACTGGAAGCTCATACTTTGTCGAGTCAATCTGGTCAAAGGAGATGCATTAGTGGAAAAGCTTTGCACAAATTGTCTGTAATAGTTTGCAAGTCCCACAAAACTATGGACTCAGGTCCAGCCCCTCACTACCTCAATATTAGCTGGATCTACCTGAATAACATCCTTGGACACCACGTGCCCCAAAAATGCCACAGAGTCAAGCCAAAACTCGCACTTTGAGAACTTGACGTATAACTACTCTTCCCTCAATATCTGGAGCACAATTCTTAAATTTCGATCGTGGTCCTCCTCAGTAGTACACAAAGATGTTGTCAATGACCAATATCACAAAGATATCCAGATAAGGTCAAAACAACCCATTTATCAACTCCATGAACGTTGTAGGGGCGTTAGTCAAACTAAAAGACATCACAATACACTCGTAGTGCCTATAACGAGTTTTGAAAATTGTCTTAGGGATATCCGATGCCCTAATCTTTAGGTGATGATAGCTAGACCTCAAATCAACCTTAGAAAATGAGAAGGCACGCTGAAGCTAGTCAAACGAGTAATTAATACGAGGAAGAAAATACTTGTTCTTCACCGTTACTTTGATCAACTATGATAATCAATACACATCCACATGGTTCCATACTTCTTCCTTACAAACAACTCAAAAGCACCCCAGGGAGAAACACTAGGGCGAATGAACCCCTTTCTCAACAAATCATTCAACTGATTCTTCAATTCCTTCAATTCAGCTAGCGCCATATGACAAGGAGGAATAGAAATGGGTTTGGTTTCGTCCGACTCTAAGTCTATAGAAAAATTAATATACCTGTCCAGAGGAACGCCTAGAAGGTTAGTAGGAAACACATCTAAAAACTCTCGAACCACGGGCACATAATCCGTGGGAGGTGGCTCAATACTAGTATTTTGAATGAAGGCCAAATAGGACAAACACCCTCTATCAACTAATCTCTGAGCTTAAATGAAGGAGATAACTTTACTAGGGTAAGAACCAGTAGCACCCGTCCACTGAACTCTCGGGACACCCGACATCGCTAAGGTCATGGTCTTAACATAATAACCAATAATAGCATGATGTGGGGAGAGTCAATCCATACCTAAAATAATATCAAAGTCTACCATCCCTTGAATGATCAAGTCTACCTAAGTATCATATCCGGCCAAAGAAACAAGACAAGATGGATACATTTGATCCACCACTAAGAATTTTCCCATTGGTGTAGAAACATGAACAGGCACATACATGCAATCAGACATCATATCAAAACCAACAGCAAAATGGGTAGACACATATGAGAAAGTAGACCCTAGATCAAATAATATAGATGTAGGTCAATGGAAAAATGGGATGATACCTATGATCATAGCATCGGAAGTCTCGGCCTCAAGACTTCTTGGAATAGTGTAAAACTGTCCCTCTAGACCACCTGAAGTCGGAGTAAAACCCCTACCTCCACCCTGCGGAGTTGAGCACCCCTACCAGAAGTCTTGTCGTCTCTTCCAGACTGACCTCTGCCTCAACCCCTGGCTAGAGGTACTAAATATCTAGTTGGAGCAGTTGAATAAGAATGGTGCGGTCCTGAGTGATTCTGTAGAGGACACTATCGCATCAAATGACTTGGATATCCACAAGTGTAACAATACCTCAGCATGAATTACTATTGCTGCAAACCAGATGGGCTACCATGGCCACCTTAGCCCGAACCATAAAATCCTCGGCTGACTGCACGCTCTCATATACTTGCATAGATGCATGAATCGAACCATGGCGCTGAAAAGAGCTACTACATCTATATGAAACTCTGCCTCCAGATGAGGCACCAAAAAACTGACCTGACGATCAGGCCCTCTTAACTTCACAATCTCCTCTAAAACCATCAACTTCGTCTCCTTAGCGATGCTCACAATGGACGGAAAGGAAGCCCCCACTCTGACTGCTCTGAACATATACGATCTAATGAAGAAAGTCCACCCTCTCACAAACATTCAAACTTTCTCTACCTCATCCAAAACAATAGTCATAACATGCCTAATAAGCTCACAGAAACGGGTCTCATACTCAGTCACACACAAACTGCCCTGTCTCAAGTCCTAAAACCTCAGTCGACTCTCCTCCCTCACGCTCCATGGAACGAAGCGGTCCTAGAAAGAACTAGAGAATATGTTCCACTCTGCTGGGAGATCCAACTGGTCTAGACCTCACAAAAGTCATCTACCACTCTCTGGAGCATCCACGAAGCTAAAGTGCAACAAGTCGAATACCACGAGCATCCATCATACCCACTTCCTCAAGCATCTTATGTCACAAAGTCAAGAACTCGTGGGCTTCCTCATTCTTACCACCTTAAAACTAGGGTGGTTTCATCTTCTGAAACCTCATATAGCACTCTGATCAGTTTTTGCCAATATAACCTCCAGAGATAATGCACCAACAGCTGGTGTAGGAGCCATTGGTGGTTGACCCACCTAATCAAAGATAACTGGAACCTGATGTTGCTGACCTGGGTCTGCACCCCTACACTCGTCTAAGAATCTTCTGGTGTACCTGTTGCACCACCTTGAGAGAAGTTCTCTAAAACACCCAGCATCTTCAACAAGGTATCCTGAAACAATAGAGTTATAAACTCAAGACGAACCTGGTCCTCAACAACCTCAACCTGTGGCTGAGAAGAGACCTTTCTAGCTCAATCTCTGACTGGTGCTGCTCAACGGGCATGACCTGGTGCTACTCCATGAGCACGACCTCTAGCTCGGGCAATACCTCTACCCCTATCTGGGCCCGATACCTCTACCCCTATCTGGGGTGTCAACAACAACTTCAGGGACCGCCTCCCCTCTACCACTGAAAATGGAAGCTCTGGTCCTCGATATTTGCCAAGACAACACGTGGCAACTCAACACTAACGAACCACACACGATAATAAAGAGTAAATAATAGGAATTTTTGTAACAGTCTTCATAGCCTCTCGAAGATAAGTACAAAACATCTCTGTACCGATACTTGAGACTCTACTTAGACTTGTCCTATACACACATGAGACATATGGACCTAGCTCTGATACCATTAGTCACGACAAAAAAATGAACGTGATGACACTTGTCTATTTCCACCAACACAAGTCAGCCTCAACCCGACGAAACGAAATAAATGTGGAAAGATAAAGTAAGAACAAGATAAAAGAGGCAAATTATTCTTTCTATTAACATTCCAAAACCTGGTTATCATGTGTACAAACCGCTAATACATAAAGTGCGGGATATAGAAATAAGTACAAGTCTCAAGTATTTATTTCTCAAATAGATCAAAGCATAAAAAAAAGAACAAAAGGGCCTGCCTGGATGACAATCAACTACCTCTCAACAGTTCCTAGACAAGCCTTGGAGATGGGAGAGAAAGAGCAATCACGCTATACCGGCCTCGGAACCTACCCAAGTGTAGAATCAAGGAGTGACTACCAATAATACAGCATCCAACAATCAATCTAGTAAACAAAGCAACTAGCTAGAATTTAAATACTTCTTTCATCCCAACCAAACCTCCTCAAACTATAACCTGCATGGAAATCAACCCAACCTAATAGTTCTATAATACACGACTCACATTGCTCAATAATCACAATTCAATAGTCATAATTCAACAATCAACACATATCAAGTAAATCAATATTTATGTCAAGTAGATCAATCACAAGTAACACATGCATCAATCACAGTTAACAAATATGTCAAACCTAAGCATCAAATCACAATAATCAAACTATTTTCCATCGTTTTTATATCATATCACTAGCCAGAATCATTTTCTCATCGGCTTTATATCATGTGTCTCATCACGATGTACAACAATAAATGCACATGGGCAAGTTCACACCGTAAGGAAGAGACAACAATTCAAGCAATTCAAGTCCACATTCATGCTACCAAGCATTTCATCAATCAATAAATCAAATAGGGTACACCACAAGACAATTCACAAGCATTCTAATCAATACATAGTCTGTTCATTTAAACCCTTTTTCATTCAATAAGATTTATCAAGTGGAACAATGAACCTTTCATCTCATCCTCATTACTCCCAACACATACACAATGATGGGAAAATACATCTACTAGAATAGACATTTTCATCACTTGCCTTAATTCAACCAACTAGTTACTCCTAGACTTGAGTCTTCCCCTTCAGACCAGTGTCCAAACCACACAATCTATATCAATCAAGTGTTCACAATAAATTTACGAAAGCAAAAATACCCACATCAATTACTTTGAAAATGGACCAATCAACTCACAACCCAATTCCAAAAATAAGGTTTGAATCTGAAAATCAACACTTGAAAATGTTACTCAAGGCCTTAGGAACTCATTGACAAAAACCATTTCGAAAAAGAACTTAAAATTAGTTCACAATCTCCATTTTAGTTTAGAGCTTGAGTTACATTTTAGTTTAGAGCTTGAGTTACAGAAAAACCTTGTCATTTGTCAATCAAAATCCCAAGTTTTGATGTTAGAATCCATAAATAATCAAAAGGAAATGAAGTTTTAGGATCACAAAATCTTACCCAAATAATTTAGTACAAGAATCCTTTCAAATTGCCTCCAAGGGTTTTGCCAAGCTCAAAAATGGAAAATGGGGTTTAAATCCCAAAATTTCATACCAAAAACCCCTCTTTGATGTCGCAAAAGTGACCACTAGTTCGCAAAAGTGAACCCCACAAAAATTAGGACCATCGTGATTGCAAACCCATTTTTTGTGAATGCGAAGGTCCTTCGCAAACGCGAAAGTCAACATGAATTGACCTTTGCGAAAACAATCCGGGCCTCGCTAACACATGTTTCGTGAAAGCGAGCCATCCCTTGCGATCACAAGGTGCACCAGATCTAAGACACTAGAAAATAAGCCAACACTCAAAACATTGAAAGGACATATGAGATTCGTTCGGTACCTCATACACATAAACCATATATGCAAATTGATTATACTCGACGTTCTGGATTTAATGGAATCGTCGAATTATGAATCTGATGTATCCTTGACCTGACATCCATGAAAACCACAGAAACTAACGTAACGCCTAAAAAGTCAAAATCTAGCTTGGGACCTCTCAAAATCAACCAAGACCTTACCTAGGCTTAAAATCATCTTCTGAATCTAATAGAACTCTTAGAATTCTGATACGAGCATCCAAACCCCGAATATTGACCAAAATCAACCCAACAGCTAGATTCTCAATAATTTCCAACTTAGGATCTCAAATTCTCGAAAGGACTCTGAATCTGAAATCGATAACTCTCATAGACAAGATTCCACATTCTGAGACGGTTGGAATCGACATAATTCCTTCTAGATACTTAAAACTCTAAAAGTAATTGAAAACCACTTTCTTAACAACATTTTCCTTTCAAACTCAAAACTTACAAAATTCTCAACTTTTAACTCAAAGTTTGAAATCAACTTTTAAAAATCAATCATAGAAAACTCGAGGTCAAAATCAATAGGAAAAAAATGATAAATTTATGCAACTTTCCAAAAATGACCGGTCGGGTCCTTACAATGATTGACAGTAAGTCAGTGATTTGATAGAACACAAAAAATGGTATGTATTTTCTATGTATAGCTTTTCACTTACGTTGTTGTCTACTGAATTATATTGAGGTTGAGATTGAGATTGTGTCTACATAAACAAAGTATTCGAAATCAAGAAAAATCTGTGAATCAAAAATAAATTATTTATAAATTTCACTTTGTGTTGTTCAATGAAAGATTTTAAAGTACTTGTGTTTGGGGGAATCCATGTATCATTCATCCTTTATACATATTATCATCATGGTAAACTTTTCTTGATTTTATTTTTATTTTATTGTTATTTATAAATTATAGATTTTGCTTTTATATTTTCACTAGGACTACTTAAGTGTGCTTAATACTTGAATGTAATAGTGCTTAAATGCTCAAAGCGCAACCATAGGCTATGTTATTTGCCGACAGTCACTACATGCAAACAAAATGTTCTTCAACTAGACAGATGCTTCAAAAATGATGACGAGCTATTTGTGCCTAAGTAAGTGCAAATTTTCTTTGATTTATTTTTCGTATAGTATCTATTGGAAGATCTTATGTGATTGCCCAATTAGAGGATATGTTTCCTTAGATATATAAATCAGAATATATATTTGTAATTATATGTAAAGATACGTTTCCTTAGTTATAGAGTTGGTACAACTTGTATATAATATTGAGATGTATTATCAATAAAGTAATTCACTCGGGTAATCTTATTCTACATGGTATCAGAAGAGTATTAAAAGATCCTGAGATTTTTTTTTCTAGTCATGGGAACTGAAGGACGCATTGTTGAACTAGCGAATCTGCCTCAACCAAAAGTCGCAGACACTTCTCCCTATTCCTTGCATCCATCAGACCACCCATGTTTGATTTTTGTTACCAATCCTCTTAGTGAAAATGTTGAAAACTATTTCAGTTGGAGACGAATTTTTTTGAACGCACTTCACACTAAAAACAAGGCTAGATTTGTTAATGGAACCATTGAGAGACAGAAAGAAACCTCTTAGGATCTAAAGTCATGGATACAATGCAATGCCATTGTACTTTCATGGCTTACAAATGTAATTGCCAAGGAATTGCAGGGTAGTGCCGTACATTGAAACTGCTAGAGAAATTTGGATAGATTTGGAAGAACGATTTACCCAAGGAATTGCACCAAGAGTTTATGAATTGAAGCATGCCATCGCTCTCTTGCAACAAGAGAGAGATTCTATTTCATCCTATTACGTTAAACTTAAGTCTGTTTGGGGTGAGTTGCAAGGTCTCATGCCAACTTCGTCTTGCACATGTGGTTGTATTTGCGGTGCAACAAAGAAGATGCAATCCATACGGGAGGAGGAAAAGGTTTTTGATTTTCTAATGGGACTTGACGACACATATTCAATTGTACGTTCTCAAATACTAAGTGTCGACCCATTGCCAAACTTGGGAAAAGCCTATGCTATCACGGCACAAGAAGAAAAGCAGAGATCTGTTGCTGCAAATCTCATATCCACAATTGAAGCAGCTGTCTTGCTGGTAAGAGGGAGTGAATCACGACAAAGGAAAGTTGGCGATGGGGTTCGACATCAATTTCCACCTTGCATACACTATGGGAGAACTAATAACACCAAAGATTACTGCTACAGAGTGATTGGGTATCCTCCAGATTGGCGTAAATTTGGCAAGAAAAACAACAAGCAAACCAATAATGATCAGATGCAGTTTCGTGATCAAATGCAGTTTCGCGGGCATCAAAAAAATCAAAAGGAACCAAACACACTCACAGGTACAACCCTTGCTACAACTATTGAAGAGGTTATGTCTCTAGTTCCAGGTTTGACACATGCTTAACATCAACGACTATTATTATTGATGGGCAACACTGAAGCATCTACAGGTAACTCGTCTGCAAGTATGTCAACCTCTAATTTTTCAGGTAAGACAAAATAAGAGTGGATAGTTGATACGGGTGCTAAAAAGCATATAACTCATGATATAAATTCTCTGTCAAATAAGATAGTTCATACAACCTTACCACCAGTGCAAATCCCCAATGGTGATATGGTGAAAGTTCATGCCTTGGGCCATGTGGCATTGGAAAAAGATTAATTCTTGAGAATGTTATTGGAGTTCCTGATTTTTGCTTTAATTTATTGTCAGTTAGCAAATTGACAAATGACTTACAGTGTGCAGTAACCTTTTATCCGAACTCTTTTGTGATTTAGGACTTACATTCGAGGACGCTGATTGGAGTGGGTAGAGAGAGAAATGGTCTTTATTACTTGGAGCCTATGAAAGGGGCAAGCATTGATGGTGAAGAAATCTATTAGTGCAAGTTTATGGCATCGGCGATTGGGGCATTTACCAATGAATCGTATTTCTCTAGTTCCTAGTTTATCTATTAGTTTTGATGAAAAGAAGACTATGTTTTGTGATGCTTGTTGTAAGGCAAAACAAACACAATTATCTTTTCCTGCTAGTATGAATAAGACAGAACATGTTTTTGATTTAATATATTATGACATTTGAGGACCATACAAGACGCAATCTCTTTCTGGGTCTCATTATTTCCTTACCATAGTTGATGATTTCAGTCGAGCTACATGGGTTTTTCTTATGAAGAATAAATCAGAAACTAAAGATTGTCTGTTGCGATTTTTTAATTAGGTAAACACGCAATTTAACTTGCAAGTCAAAATCCTACGAATAGACAATGGGCTAGAGTTTAAGTATGAGGATTTACGATCACATTATTTTGATTGTGGCATGGAGCATCAAAGTAGTTGTACAGATACTCCACAACAAAATGGAGTAGTTGAGAGAAAACATAGACATCTTTTGGAAGTGGCTCGTGCATTGCGATTTCAAGAGCACCTGCCTATCAAGTTTTGGGGAAAATGTGTCCTTACTGCGGCATATTTAATTAACCGAATGCCACTTTCTAGTCTTCAAAATACAACCCCATATGAACTACTTGGTAAAGTTCCCATATATGAGCATTTGAGAAATTTTGAATGTCTTTGCTACATCTGAATAAAAAGCCTCGAGATAAATTTTCTCCATGAGCAAAATGTGGCATTTTTGTTGGATATCCCAATAGTAAAAAAGGATATAGAATTTATGATCTCGAAAATAAAAGGATTTATGTTTCACGTGATGTACAATTTTTAAAGACATTTATCCTTTTGAAGGCTCTCAAGAAGTAAAAATGATGTCGCGTATTGACTTAAGTCAACTGATTACATTCGATGAGACATCTGGACAAGAAACAAATTGCATAAGACATTGTGACACAAGTGAGAATTGTACTGTCATTGAGAATTCAGAAGTTGTATCCACAAGCACTTCTCCCCTACCAGTAGCTTCATCAATCCCTTGTGCATCTTCTACTCATGATTCTGCTTCTATCAATCCATCTACTGCATCTAATAACATTGATTCTACTGTCCTTGCACTTGGTAAATGCTCGCGACAAGTCTTGCGTAAGTTGTCAGGGTATGATTATGTTTTGCCCCCTTCTCTTGCTCAGTTAAATGATCAGCTGCTCTCTCCCACTCCATCAGCCAACTCAATGGTACATCCTCTATCTCACTCTATTTCATATTCTAAACTATCATCTAGTCACAATGCTTTTTTGGTTGCCATCTCATCAGTTGATGAGCCAAAATCCTTTACTCAAGCAGTTAAGCACACAAATTGGAAATAAGTTATGGCAAAGGAAATTTCAGCTTTGGAAGCCAACCATACTTGGACTTTACAAATTTTACCTCCAGATAAATGGGCCATAGATTCGAAATGGGTCTATAAAGTCAAGTACAAACCTGATGAAAGTATTGAACGCTATAAGGCGCGCTTGGTAGCGAAAGGATACACTCAGATTGAAGGGGTTGATTTTCATGAAACATTTGCACTTGTTGCAAAACTTGTCATTGTTCGTTGTCTTTTAGCGGTTGCTGCGATTAGAAATTGGGAACTTCATCAATTAGACGTCAACAATGCTTTTCTACATAGAGACTTGCATGAAGAAGTTTACATGAAGATTCCACAAGGCTATGCCAAACAGGGGGACAAAAGAGTTTGTCGATTACAAAAATCATTGTATGGTCTTCATCGAGCATCTCGGAATTGGTATAATAAATTCACTACTCTTTTACTTTCTCTTGGTTACCGACAATCAAATGCAGACTATTCCTTGTTTACATTATCCCACCCCTGGAGGTTCCTTTGTAGTCGTTGTTATATATGTGGATGATCTCATAATCACGGGAAATGATTCTGATTGCATATCCAAGCTGAAAGAGAATTTAAATGCAAATTTCATATTAGGGATCTTGGAAAACTCAAATATTTTCTTGGCATTGAAGTGGCAAGGTAACCAGCATGCATTGTACTAAGTCAACGTAAGTATGTACTTGATATTTTGGCAGAAAGTAAACTTATAGGTTGCAAGCCATCTAGTTTCCCCATGGCCCAACAACATAAACTTTCTCTTGATTCTGGAGAAATTTGTCATGATTCAGGGCAATATCGCCCTCTTGTAGGACGCTTGCTTTACCTCACCTTCACTCGTCCAGATATTTGCTACGTTGTTCATGTACTTAGCCAATTTTTGCATGCGCCAAGGCAACCTCATCTGGAAGCTGCTTATAGAGTCTTACACTATCTCAAAAGAAATCCATGTCAAGGGATTCTATTCCCTTAGGATAATTCACTATCTATAAAACTTACTGTGATGCGGATTGGGGAGGGTGTCCGATGACACGTCGATCAACTACAAGATACATTGTATTTCTCGGTAAATCACCCATTTATTGGAGATCTAAGAAACAAATGGTGGTGTCTCGTTCCTCTGCTGAAGCTGAATATAGAGCTATAGCCACTACTACTAGTGAGATTGTTTGGTTGCTCCGGCTTCTACAAGATCTTCAAGTAAAACATGCAACACCTGTTTCTCTCTTTTGTGATAACCAAGCTGCTATCCATATCGCTGCCAATCCTGTTTTTCATGAACGTACCATGCACATAGAGATAGATTGTCACTCCACTCGACAATATGTACAATCAAAGATAATTATGACTCATCATATCTCTTTATAGAGCCAATTGGCTGATATACTCACAAAGTCTCTTGGTCATGACCAGTTTCATAAGTTATTGGGCAAGTTGGGCATTTCCACAATTCATGCTTCAACTTGAGGGGGAGTATTGGAAGATCTTATGTGATTGTGATCTTATGTGATTGCGCAATCAGAGGATATGTTTCCTTAAATATATAAATCAGAATATATATTTGTAATTATATGTAAAGATATGTTTCCTTAGTTATAGAGCTGGTACAACTTGTATATAACATTGAGATGTATTATCAATAAAGTAATTCACTCGGCTACTCTTATTCTACAGTATCTCCAGTTTTATCTATATTCTTTTATAACCTTAAAGATTTTCACTAGAAAGATATACTTCCTAAAATTTTAGATATTGAGATAAAATTATATAGCAGGCAAATTTTCTCAGCGTTCGTGTGTTTATGTCCATGTAGATATATGATGGTCAGTTTAAGTGCAATTTTTTGCAAATTAGCTAAGAGAGATAAGAAAATATTCGTAAGATTTACGAGCACATAAAATTCAGTTGACGTCTTCTCCTTCGCTCAACATTATATTATACAGACCTTCGCCGCTATTACAACACTTCGCTAACTCAAAGTGCCTTGCTATGAGAATCTAGCTTCGTTAACGCTCAATTAAGTTTTGAACTAAGAAAAAATCATAATGTCATTCATGTATTTAAATAGAAGGATATTAAATATGAATATGATGACAAAGATTCTGACATTTACCAAATGAAGTGGCTGAAGAAGCTTAAAAAAACAACAAATCATCTCATTTTGCTTACATATTGTTGACTATAGTGTGTTAATATATAGTGTTTATATTATATTTTTGGCTGCACACTTTGATTTGTTATACATATTGCTGGGAGCTTATAAATACACCATAATATAGTTAATCTAATCGACATCTAATTTGTTAATTTTGTTTTATTCTTTTTTCATGTGTTTTTGTATTATACATCTCTATATCATTGGATTGAACAACAAGTCTTATTCAATGACTTGTGGTTGAATAACCAAATAGCTAACTGTATGTTTTTGATTCATTGGTTCTATATTTTACTGTAATGACATAAAATTTACAGATCACGTGATGTTTATGAGTTCTTTTTATATAGTTAATTAACAATAATAGTATTATTTTATAGTTTATTTATCAATCTATATAGCTTTGCTAAAGTATGATTTATAGAAAAATATACATATAACATACAATCACACGTTCAATAATTTTTTATTTTATTACAATGTAACTAAAAAAGGTTCAAAAGAAATATTTAAATAAATTTTCTTATAGCAAACAATTAATTTAGCTTGAAATTGTTACATTTGAGACCATTTTCATATATATTTTTATGGGCATGTTTCTTCTTTTACAGCGTCAAGCTAAAGTAGAGATATCAAGATGGACATAAAGTAAGGCTAGTTACAAATGTCAATCCTTGGAAGCTTGTCCCAAGTGCTTGGAGATATTGTGCATTTTAAATTAGACCTAACACATAGGGATGGCAATGGGGTGGGGCGGATGTTGGGCGGGGTGGGTTTAAGGCTATGTGGGGCGGGGCGGGTTTAAGGCTGTGCGGGGAGGGTGAGATGCGGGGTGGGTTGAAGTGGGTTTTTTGAAAACTAATGTGGGGCGCAGTGGGTTGCGGGTATATGTGATTTTATGTGGGTTCAAACTTAATTTTAACTTTTTACATCTTATAAGAATCATAGAGCATTATTTATTAAGATAATTTCTTTAAACTACTAAAATATTCACTATAGTAAATGAAAATGGTTCAATAAAAAATAATACAATTTTTACATGTTTCCCAGTTGACCTCTAAAAAATAATTTTTTAAGTCACTATCCTATTAAATTAATACAACTTAATGAAAAAATAAATTTATTTTTATGAATTATATTTTTAGTATCAAACTTAACTAGAAAAGGAATATATTAAAGTAATATGCGGTACAGGTTCATGCGGGGAGGGGTGGGGTGGGGCGGGTTGAAAATTAAATAAATTGTTATGCGGGGCGGGGAGGATTAAAAATTTTGTGGGTTAAGCTCAACCCGCACCTCCCCCACCCCGCACCGCTCCATTGCCATCCCTAATCATGAGTACATGTTTTTTCTTATTCTATATTCGGTATCCGCTTTAAAGAAAGAAAGCCTATTTTTCAAATTATAAAGTTCAAGTTTAAAATTATCGCAGTGTTACACACCAACGATTAGAAGAATAAACTTACAATATTACAAACAAGGAAATATGGGGTAAAGTTATTATAAACAAAAAGTAGGATAAAGGGTAAAATAAGATTATTAAATGATTAGAACAAAGCAAGATAACAACACAATCATATCAACTCACTGATTATGTAAAGAGAGACTTTTTATCATTACATGATAACAAATTTGGCAGTACAATAACATTCACATAACAAGAAATTTGTATATTAAAATATCAAATTTTAGAAAAATCTAGTGATGCTTTACCAGAAGGTCTCTTACAGTAGAAATAATCCCAATAATCAGAATGCAGGACATGTTTGTACACTGGTTTCTCTCCATCTTTCAGCATTTGTGAAAATGAACCATTGACACTGTCAAGGCTAGCATTCACAAATAACGATACGGATATTCGAGCCCTGCTCGAAGCAACGGCTACACAATGCTCGATACTCTTGTATCGATCATTGCTCATGATCTGCAACAAGTCACCTATGTTAACCACTAAGGTGCCTTTTATTGGATTTACATGGATCCAATTATCGCCTTTAATCCCTCGGACATATAGGCCTCTTGTGTCATGTTGGAAGAGCAGAGTGATGCAGGACACATCACAGTGTCAGCCCCCCTATGGTGATACTTGGATTTGGACATGGTGGATAGTAGTTTATGTTGATATTCATAGTTTCCATCAAGAGAGGTTCTAAGGATTCATCAATTTCATTGACATTGAGACCCTTCAATAGCACCTCTAACAACTTTTTAGCAAGTGGTTTAGCCCACTTTTGATACTCTCCAAGACTTGGTTCCTATAAACCAATCACAAAGTCAGGAATTTCGTTAAGAGAGTACGAAATTTAATGGCAAGGTAATTTAATGTCAAAGTCAAGAATTTCACTAAGAGTTTTTACATAGTCCATCAGAAACAACATTTGTACCCCCACAAATGTAGAAATAAGATACGCATACATCTTATCCTCTCCATACCCTACTTGTGAAATTATACTAGATATATTATTGTAAAACAGATAGAAAATATTCCTACATATGCAATATAATTCTGATTTAAGTTATATACACCTTTATAAAATTTAGATATAATGGTCAAAAACACGCCTGAAGTAACAATTTTTTGCAAGTCTCCTATCTGACTGTCATCAACTAACTATCAAAACACATCTCGAAATTAATGAGCCATTTGCCATTAGGACGAAATTTTAAGCCTAACTAACTTGTGACACATTCTTTTGTGTTTGTATTGAGACACTTGGTCTAGTAAGTTTCGAGGTTTGTTTTGATATATAGCTAACTATAGTTTAGATAGAAAACGTAAACACCTTACAGTTAAAGTTATGAAACTCATGAAAAAGGTAATACTACAGGTATGTTTTGAACTTACTCAAAAACACGTGACCTATAATTACACAGAACAGAAAACTGAAAAAGTTACCTTGTTTGAAGAGGCCAAAGATTGCTATCATTTTGTGGATTACAACCATGTTTTATACTATCCCTCCACTCCAACAATAGTACTCCAAAACATCAACAAGGATTCACCAGCACTATAGTGGTCTTTACAATACTTAACTTTTTCTTTAGGTGGCAATTCAAAGAACTTGTGTGCTGCATCTTTCAAATCTTCAAGAACTTCAATTGGGATCCCATGATTGATGATTTGGAAGCAACCCCACTTGTTTGCTGCTTCTTGAATTGATTTTTCAACATTTAAATCATCAAAATTTGATAAATCAATTGTTGGGATTGATTCTTGATTGTCAATTTGGGATTCATCTAGTCTGTGTTCTTTTGGTTGAATACATTGATTTGGGATCATTTCAAGGCTTCTGTCTACTAGGCCTTTTATTCCATTTACTTTCTTGATTACAAAATTAAGTATCTCATCATTTGGTTCAAATTTTGATGAAGCCATTTGTGTGTTGAATCTTGATTTGTGTGTACTAATGAAACAAGAAAATTTGAGATTTTTTATGGTGGTTTTGAGAGGGGTGTGTGTTGGGGAGTGAGGGGAGAAGGGGGTTGTCTATGAAATGATGGAAGAAAGATATTTGGGATTTTTATGGTGGGTTTGAAGGGGGATGGGTGTTAAGGCTTTGCCCTGATTTTTTTACCTTATTTAAATTTTATTTTTCTATTGAAGGAAAGTCAAAGTATTACCATAAATGTTTGTACTCTATTATATCAATAAAAAATTATCAGTAAAAATAGTACTACTATAATTTAATATTTTATTTTACTTTTAATATTATAATTTTATAGCTATAAATTATTATGACAATTGAGAATATTTGATGGGGACATATATCAAATGTGTTTTTTTTTAGTATATAGGAAAAAGCTTTAAAAAGTGATAAAATCAGTACAACTTAAATGTGTTAGAAGTAAAAAACTCATATGCTTGAGTGCATTTCCGAATATAATACTAAATTTTCATCATATTTGTGTTCTTTGTTTGCTAGAAAATCGACACATTAATTTACATCTCTCCAAACGTGTTAGATAGTATCAAATGTAAAATTATTAATTGTCAACTATTTCAAATGCTCAAAATTCAAGAAACGTGAAATTATATACTTATTTATACTAGTTAAAAGGTTGGAAACTACACTCTACAACATATCAACACAATTTTTTAATGAGTTGTGCTAGTAAATAAATAGGAAAATGATCAAGTCAAACTTGGATGAATTTGACGAATCATATTTTCTTGAATGAGTTTTTGTTGTTAGAGGGAATGTTTTGTAGAATTTACGTAATATTTGATTATAAAAACTCGACATTTGATATAAGTTTTCATCATTGAGAGACTACCCAATCTTTGATGATTGGGGGGTTTTGTCACCCTATATTTGATACCAGTCTTAGGAGTGAAAGTAATTTCATTCTAAACTAGAAATATATTGTTAATGATGAAGATAGTTACTACCGGTCAGGATCTCAGAATATAAGACTTTGGATGCTTTGTTTCTATTATGTCAGTATACATCTCCTTAAAGAAAGCTTTTCATTTTGTTAAAGCTAAAATTTGAAATTATATTTTGCTTCATACATCTTTGATGATCTACTACTTGGACAATTCAAGATCTTGATTATTCATTTTAAGATATTACACGTGTAACGGCCCGGAAATCTAGTAGGTGAAACTAGAGCCTAACTAGTTTGGTTTTGAGTTTGTTATGAGGTTTTGAGTTGTTAATTGATGTCCCGAGCTTAGGTTGAGGGTTTTAGGGGTTAAACATCAATGTACGACTCCCCAAGGACCAACCAAGGGGTCCTTGAGGAGGACCCTAAAGCCTAACCCCCAAGACCCCAAGAAACCAAAAAGCTGTCAAAATTATAGTGACTCACGGATGGGACCTACGCCCCGTAGGTCCATCCATGCCTCGTGGATGGCCTCCGTGGGTCAAGGACCCAAATGGAAAGTCCCAGCCCCAAACCACGAACCTACAGGACGGTGCGTGAGCCCACCTACGGTCCGTAGGTCATGACTGCTTTCTATCAACTTTCGGCCAAGTTGAGGGTCATTATGGTAAATTGCTAATTAATTAGTTAGGGATTGGGGACGGTTATTATTGAGTTATTAAAGTATTTTAAGGCTTTTAAAGTTATTAAACTCCTTTTTAGAATTCATTATTTCCAAACTCTCAAATTAGAAACCCCCTCTCCTCAAATATTCTCTCTCTAGAAACCACCATTGGAGAAGAAGGATTCAAGCTTTCAAGCTCAAGATCTCACCATTCTAACTCAAATTTCATGGATTTCTTCCCTAAAGGTATGGTAGTCTTCATCCTTGATTAATTTTCATTCAAGGAGCCCCTTCAAAGATGATTTCAAGTATTCAAAACCTCCTAAAAACCTAGGGTTTTCAATCTATGCATGTGTTAAATTCTAAAACGTTTTCAAAGGTTCATATATGATGAATTATGAATGTATTGTTGAATTAATGATGAATTATGGTGAATTTTTCTTATGAACTCATGTTTCCCCCAAAATCCTAAGTTGTGAATTGTGATTGGGAATTGATTGATTATGAAAATAGGTTGAATTGTTTATATTTATATTGAATTAGTTATTGAATAATGTTAATTCCCTTGTCTAATGTAGTATTCTAGATGTTTGGGTTGAGATTGATTCATAGCCTTAAAGGGCAATTTCATGAAGGATTTATGTATGATTATGATGTGAAGTATATGTGTGTGATCTCAATGAAAGTATTATGATCATGTTTAGAATGCAATTGTGTTATTATTGAAAGTTTATTCTCAATTAACACTGATGAATGATGTTGATAGAATGTGAAGGGTTTCTATAATGTGAGGTTACATCTTGAATTGGTAGGCTTAGGGCGTCCTCTTCTTGTATAAATGAAAGTAATGTGGATTGATGTATCTTGAATTCGTAGGCTTAAGGCATCCTTTTATTGTATTGATGAATGCGACCTTGAATGTTGTATCTTTAATTGGTAGGCTTAGGCATCCTCTTCTTGTGAAATAAATGTATCTTGACTTAATGAACATGAATCGGTAGACCTAATATTGGTAACCCTTTCCTAAATGAATGATGAAGTATTCTAGGCTATGTCTTGAACCGGTAGACCTAATGTTGGTGGCCCTTTATGATGAGTCTAGAAACTAATGTGATGATAAACCTTGAATCCATAGACCTAGTATTGGTAGCCCTTTCATGTGTGAAATGATGAACCTTGTATCGGTAGACCTAATGGCTAATGGTGGTGGCCCTTCTTGAGGATTCAATGAGCTATCCATGTAATGTACCTTGAATCGGTAGACCTAATGGTGGTGGCCCTTTCTTGTGTAATGTACTTTGGGTCGGTAGACCTAACGTCGGTGGCCCTCTCAAGTACAATAATGTTAATGTGAATGAACTACTCTATGGGAATGGAGGCTATGCACCGAGTGGATATGGTAAGATGGAAACTCTCTCCATGTTAGGCCGGGTTCCAATGAACATCTTCCTATCCCATAACTATGTTCCCACATAGGATATTAGCTAGTGGATCCACTTAAGCTAAATGTTACCGGTCCTACCTTAGGCAAGTAGACCAACCCTTACGATGTGGGATAGTACATCGGATTCCATGTAAGTTGACATGGTCTATGCCGGTTAAACGCTTATTCTCATCATGTGAGATGTGCACTATGGTTACTTGAGAGGTTCTATGAAGTGTGGGTGGTAGTATGGGATGCTATCCATGCATTGCACGAGTAGGATTTTAGAGGGCTATAGTGAGTTCTCTAATGCCTTAATGACTAATGAATGAATGTGCTCATAATGAAGCAAATGAAGAATGTTGACTTATATGCTTAAATGTAATGATGTATGCTTTACTTGGATTGTATTATGAGTTACTTCCTTGTCATGACTTATGAAATATTTATGTTCCTTATGTATGAGCATTGTTGAAAAGATCAAAAGGAGAAATGGTAAGTTCACTTTTGGTGGCCTTAATGTGGTACTTAGTGTGGATGGTGGTATGGGACACTATTCATACATTGCACAAAGTATAGCTTGTGGTTACTAAAGGTGAAGGCTTTAATGTAATGAAATGGCTTACATGCTGATTATGCCTTAAAGTAATGAAATGGCTTGTATGTTGATTATGTTGTATTTTATGCCTATTATACTTATGTTCATGAAGCTTTCTCAAAATTGGCATAAAGCATGACTTTCAAATAAAATGTACGTTTTAAGCATGATTTTTGCATGGCTATTGTACTTAGTACATTAAATGTGCTAACCCATATTTCTTCTATTTTACTACAAGTGTAGGTTCTGGCATTTGAGTTGATTCTCTCTAATTGAAGCTTGGATTGAGTTCTTCCAAGACTCTTGGTATGTCCTCATGGATTCGAGGACAAGTGTTTTGATGTTTCATGTCTTTCATTGTAATAGACTATTTTTAGACTTTCGATTGTAAAGGTCCATGTCTTTACTTTTGATTCAAAGATTATTTTTAGATGGCCATGTGAGACTAGTAGACTTCCGCTGTTTTAAATTATGTTTTTTTCTATTGTATGGATTTAAAGAAAAGTTTTAATTCCGTACCATTTTTCTTATATCGAATGATATGAATGGTATGAGGCTTGTATGAGGCTTTTCGGAGTCTTGTACGCCGTGTCGCATCTGGGGTGTAGGCTCGGGTCGTAACAACACGTCAACGATGAACATCGATTTTTGTTTGTTCATTAAACCATTGGATGTGTAGTTGTATTGTTTCATCATATATGAATTTATATGACTTTGTACCACTTTATTACATTATATTGGTCCCGTGTTTGCATGACTTGGTATCGACATGTTAGTTTATTGTCATTAAATTTTTACTTGGGGATAGTTTGAACTTTTCAACAGATTTGCAACATATTTTTCTAACCCAATTACGTAAATGTTATCATACTTGGGAGTTGAACTATCATGTTTGACATCATCCTTAGGTATTGTTTGACATTTTGTTCATGATGTTTCTTTTAAGTGTTAAATTTGATAGTTAACTATCGGAGACGGGTTACAGAGGTAGTCCCATATGTTCCTCTCAGATGTGCCCACATAGCATGAGCAGTTTGGAATTCCTCACATTCATGTATGAGGTCATCAACCACGTGCAGTGGAGTCAGCCTTTTTTTTTCAAACTTTATAAGCTTCAAGATCCCTTCTGTGTTGTGCAGAATTACCCTCTTATGGTTGATTCAAAACATGATTTATACCTTTCAGAGCATTTTGCTCTTCTAGTACATATCATATTTTACGACTCCAGATGTCGTAATTGTCACCGTTAAGTTTTTCATCTTTGTTTAAGTAAACAATGATACTTTTGAAGCCATATATATTACGAGATATAATATGGCAAGAGTTATTTTTAATCAATTATGCATGTGACGTACACATTCAAGCAAATCAATTCTCATAAAGGTTTCATATTTAAGCATCCAATCATCATCTACGAACTAAATATTTAATGAAAATTTGAAACTAACTTCTTAATGTGTACACTAATATATTTTAGACCATAATCACAAAAATTTACATGTCTAATAATCAAACACCATATGATAATGTGCAATAGAATAATAATCCACTTATCCAAAATTTTTTTGGATAAAACTCAAATATTCATATTAAAGCATAATCAAAGATGTTCATCACATAATTTGTGAAGAATAAACAACAAAATTCAATACTAAACTATG
>JAJOOH010001507.1:0-18280 GCA_029582605.1 Solanum gracilifrons
TGACTTGTTTGATATAATTTATAACATTGGCAACAACCCAATTGTAAGCTTCTTTTGGATCTGTTAAGGCTTGAAGTTTGTCATTAGGAATGCAAAGCATGATTTGAATGTTACTATCCTTGAGAGCATTGAGTGTTTCAGGAATTGGATCATACACTCTCATGCTTTTTATGCCATTAGATTTATAAAGATTTACAACATCTTCAGCTAATGGTAAGTTGTTTCCATTTCTCCCGTAACACAATCCAACACATTGTACCTCTGCATTGTAAAAAAAAAAGAGAAGTTATTGTAGGATCACATACCATAAATACTACTCCCTCTCTCTGACTCAATTTATGTGGCACAAGTCAAATTTCAAAATATTTAAACTTTGATCGTGAATTCAGATATAGAATGTTCGATCAAGCAAAATTTGGTTGGCTCTCAAAGTTTCAACTTATTAGGATAGAGGGAGTAGTTGAAATCCTTTGTAAGATAAATTACTCTAAGCAAGAAACATTCTTATACATGACTCCAACTACTCATAAATATATTTCATAAAACATATTGTTCACAGCTTTAATTTAAAAACATACTAAAAAGATAACATTTTCTCTCAAAACTTTTAAATAGTAATAATAAGAAGAAAATACCTTTTATTCCTAGGTATGAAATCATCACACAAGCAAATACAAACAAGGTAAAGTTAGCCATCATGAAGCAACAAGAACCAAATGAAATTAGACTGTAGGAAAATGACCAGATGATGGCTTTTTATATAGGAAAAAAAAACTAGAGTACCCCCTCTAATCCATATTAAGAAAAAATATTTAAGGACATAAACTAAATCATAATTTTCACTATTGTCTGCCCTTTGTGAAATCATAACTATAACTTTGTAAGTAGAATAATTTATCTCCTAGAAAATATAAAACTTCTATAAATGTAAAGGCAAATATGGGAAAAATTCAAATAGTCATCTTGAACTTTGAACAATTCAATTATTTTATACAATGATTTTTTCCCCCAAAAGTTGACTTAATATAGAATAGGGGAGTATAGTTTTGAAAATAAATTGATGGATTAATTCTATTTTTTTACTTTAGATTTAAAAGGTAATTGTTTAATGAGCATACATTAAGTATTTTGGAATAGATAAAAGTTTCCTTAGACCGTTTGAATTGACTTATTTTTAGGTACTTTTAAAGTATTTGGATAAGATTAAAAAGTGTTTTTAAATGCCCGTTTTAAAGTTAAAATAACAAAATTAGACTGAAGGAAAATGACCATATGATGGCTTCTTATATAAGAAAAAAAAAGGCTAGAGTACTCCCTCTATTCCATATTAACTGAATTTGTGAGGCTATGCACACTTTTTTTTAAGTAACAAGAGGATCCGTCGGGATGACAAGCAGCTACCTCTTAATGTATCCTCAGAAAGCCTCGGAAATAGATGAAGTAGAAAGGTCACATGGGATCGGGCTCGAAACCTCCACAAGAGTACAAGCAAAGGGTGACTATCAAACAACACGGTACTCAACAAGCAACCATTAAACAAAGTAAGACTAGGCTAGAATACAAGTACCCAATTCATCCCAACCGAACCATCACAGATAAAACCTGCATAAAAATCCGCTCAACCTAACAATTTTACAATACACAACTTACAAGGCTTAACAATCACAGTCCAACTGTCATAGTTCAACAACCAACAAGTATCAAGTATGTCAATCACAAGTATCAAGTAGCTCAATCACAATTATCAAGTAGATCAATTACAAATATCAAGTAGATCAATAACAAGGATTAAGTAGATCAATCTCAAGTATCAAGTCCATCAAATCACAATAGTCAAGCACTTGTCGGAACAATTTCCCATCTGCACAATATTACTAGCAGAAACTATTTCCCTTCGGCACAATATCACTGGCTGGAACCATTTCACTTCGACTTTATATGATATCACTTGTCGGAACCATTTCTCTTTGGCATAATCATAACATATCTCATTACAGTGCATAGAAATCAATGCAAATAAGCAATTCCACATCATAAGGAAGAGACAATAACTCAAGCAATTCAAGTCCACAATAATGTCATCAAAGCATGTCATTAATTAACAAATTAGGGTCTACAACAAGGAAATTCAAAAAGCACAACTATCAACATGTTGCCCTTTTCATTTATTCCCTCTTTTTATTCATTAAGATCAATCAAGTGAGAAATTGAACCAGTCACCTCATTCCCATTACTCACTAACCCATACAATGAAGGGAAATACCAGATTCTACAAGTTTTACAAAATTTAGAAGTTCACTTGCCTTAATTCAATCAAAAGTCAATCTGAGACTTGAGTTTTTCTTTTTCGAACAATATCAAAAGCCACACAATCTAATCAAACAGTTAATTAAAATAAGATTATGGAACAAACTAATATCATACATTTTGAAAAAGTGTCAAATCAACTAAAAAACCTAATTCCAAAAATGAGGTTTGAATTTGAAAATCATTACTTGAAAGTGTTGCCCAAGACATTTGGAACTCATTGGTGAAAAAACATTTTAAAAAAGGATTAGAATTTAGCTCAAAATCACCATTTTATCAAGTTCTTGTAGAAACCCTAAATTATCATTCCAAAAATCTTAATTTGAACACTTAAATTCATTAATAGCAATGGGTAAATGAAGATATAATATTAGGAATCGTTACTTCTCAAAAACCTTGTTCAAATTATCATACCAAAGTTTCCAAAACTCAAAAATAATGAAATGGGGTCATTGCAGCACATTATGCCCAAGTATAAAAATGCTCATCACGATTGCGATGACCAAAGGCTCGCGATCGCGTTGAGTTAAAAAGGTCAACATTTGACTATCGTGATCGGAACTTGATTTCACGCGATCGCGAAGCTCACAAAAAATGCTCTACGCAATCACGAGAGAAGATCATGTGATCGCGATAAACAAAATGCACTGCACCAGACAACATAAACCATCAATTCATACAAGCCACAAAATTTTCTGAAATGACCTTCGGGATTCATTCGGAATCCTGTTCACAAAAACTAAGTATGCTACTAGACTAAATAGAACATTCCAAATACAATGGAACCATCAAAATATGAATCATAGGTTTCCTTGACACAAAACTCATGAAAGTTACAAGATACGAACATAACGCCTAAAAAGGCTAAATCAAGCTCAAATTGTGATGAGGAAATATTCGTGAAGGATTTCTTTTGGGTAAGCGATGGTTATTTGTTTCTAATATATGTAATGCTTTCATGTTAACTGCTTTGTAGTATTACTTGTGCAATGCATGCGGGAAACACATAAGGGGTGAATATGAAATGGCATCATGTTGATAATCTTATGCAATGAACCTATTTAATTTACGTATAGCTTCAAGTATGGTTGTTCCTTTTGAGTGTGATTGTGCCTGTTGTTTGTGATTGTTGGTTGGCTCAGGTACCACACAAGTATAGGTTTACTAACGGTTAGCTTGGCTTTCACACCTGGTATAAGATATCATATGGTTTACTCGGGTACCACGCTGGTATACTAACAATGGTTGGCTCGGGCACCATGCATGTACACTTGCAGTATGTATGTGAGCTCCATAACATAACCGAATTTACTTCTTTGTAATGGAATGGTTACATGTCAGTCCATGAGTGGTCAGGATTTGGGTTTAAATGTTGGGATAGTTACTGTGTAGACTAGGTTTGCATGTTAAACATTGTTGATGATGTTTAAGGGATCCTTGGTGGTCTGTAATTACTTGAAACAGGTGATGAATCAGGTATGGCTGGTTGTGTTGAGGTTGTTCATGATTTTGTGCATATAAACTCAGGGCGAGGACTTGGAGTTTGGGCTATTTTATATTTGTGCTTATAAATGTGTGTGTATTTATAATTGTGTTACATTTATAAATATCTTATAATTAGAAGTATCGTAAAGTAAGGTGTGGGGACGAAAGTTTGAGGGGAATAGCTAACAATTTATCAAAGTTAGTGGTGGTATTGTATTGGGGGAATGTTTATGTGGTAGAAGGGTTATGCAGTGATTTGATATGGAAATGGAATGGCTTGGCAGAGTCGGCAGCGGAAAGAGGTAGTGACTTTAGACAGAGTGTATAAATTCCAAGGAATATTGCTTGTGGTAAGAGTTGTCATTGAAGGGTCGGGTCCTAATTAATCTTCAAGTTGCATGCTTCTTCTAATTAATTATGTGATGTTATATGGTGAATTTGGGTCGGCCGATAATGCCTATTAGTACATGTTGTTTCTACTGATACTATTCTTGCTATGCCACTTGGTATAGTCTGGTTGGAGGATTTAGTGATGTTTCATAGGTGAAGATGAAAGATGATCTCTGGCAACTTCTACTCTTCTTTCCATATAGTGGGAGTTGTGTCTTATTTCTTTCGTAAACTGTACTCTTTAGAAGTTTTTGTACCTATTTAGACTACTTCCTTGGGAGAGGGATCAGTGTATTTTCTTCACAAAGGTATTTTGGACTTGACAAATTATGAGTATTTCAATATATATAAATAGGCTATTTATTTTAATTATGATTTATTTATGCATGACATGATTTAAATTGGGTGAAAGGGTTCTCCTATATATCTAGGTGTTAGAGAAGATGCCCGCATGGCCTGGTGGGCTGGGTTGTGATGTTATGTCTTCTCTGATGCGAAAGTGTAGTGGATATATTGAAGACAAATGTTAAGGCTACCCGAAATATAAATATAGCTTGCAAAGATACTTGGAACATGTCGGCATATCTAGATAATAATTTACACCAACAAATCCTTGGAAAACCACAAAC
The DNA here is from genome assembly GCA_029582605.1 of Solanum gracilifrons. Taxonomy (NCBI): domain Eukaryota; kingdom Viridiplantae; phylum Streptophyta; class Magnoliopsida; order Solanales; family Solanaceae; genus Solanum; species Solanum gracilifrons. The sequence goes on from JAJOOH010001507.1 coordinate 4,812, forward strand.
TAGTACTCCATCAAGTTTTATTTATACACAAAAGGCAAATTGAACAACTCTACTAGAACTAAAAAGTAAGATTATACTTTTGAGTTTTATCAGGATAAAACACTCCAAAATGCTTCTCAGTCTCTGCTCCTATCTTCAAATTTTCATCAAACATAGCAAACAAATAAGTTTCTATAGGTTTTCCTGGCTTGTGTATAGTTCCTGCTTTTGACTTCGCATGACCAATCAAATTCCTATAATAAATAGTAGCAATACCCGTGCTTCCTCCAAAACCACCCTCAGATGGCCATCCACTTTCAGAAACAACAATCTCAACCTTATTTTCACCAATAGCTTTCTCAATTGCATAGTAAATTGAATCCAACATAGCATCAAATAGATTAGTATACCCTGATGAATCCGGCTCTGGTTGCGCAAATATTGCATAAGAGAGTGAAACGTGATCAGGATCACCAATATAAGCAAAATACGGATAAATATTTGCTAGCAAAGGCGCGTTGTTATGTTTCAAGAACTCAATAATTGGTTTGATGAAACTAGTCACATCTCCGCGAAATGTTGATTGAGATGGTGGATATGTATTCGCCAATAGCCCCGTCTCTATAGCTGTTGATATTTTTACATGATCGTTTAGTCTGAACGAAGTTATGACTCGTTGCACGTTTTCCATGGCAGGGAGAAGGAAGGGAACAAATTGAGATGATCTAGCAATGAGAGGAGATATTTCATTTCCAACACTTATATATCTTATTCTGACTTGTTTGATATAATTTATAACATTGGCAACAACCCAATTGTAAGCTTCTTTTGGATCTGTTAAGGCTTGAAGTTTGTCATTAGGAATGCAAAGCATGATTTGAATGTTACTATCCTTGAGAGCATTGAGTGTTTCAGGAATTGGATCATACACTCTCATGCTTGTTATGCCATTAGATTTATAAAGATTTACAACATCTTCAGCTAATGGTAAGTTGTTTCCATTTCTCCCATAACACACTCCAACACATTGTACCTCTGCATTGTCAAAAAAAAAAGAGAAGTTATTGTAGGATCACATACCATAAATACTACTCCCTCTCTCTGACTCAATTTATGTGGCACAAGTCAAATTTCAAAATATTTAAACTTTGATCGTGAATTCAGATATAGAATATTCGGTCAAGCAAAATTTGGCTCGCTTTCTAAATTTCGACGGTGTCAAATAAATTAGGATAGAGGGAGTAGTTGAAATCCTTTGAAATATAAATTGCTCTAAGCAATAAACATTCTTATACATGACTCCAACTACTAATATACATATGTCATAAAAATTATTATTCACACCTTTAATTGAAAAACATACTAAAAAGATAACATTTTCTCTCAAAACTTTTAAATAGTAATAAGAAGAAGAAATACCTTTTATTCCAAGGTATGTAATCATCACAGCAGCAAATACAAACAAGGGAAAGTTAGCCATCATGAAGCAACAAGAAACAAATGAAATTAGACTGTAGGAAAATGACTAGATGATGGCTTTTTATATAGGTAAAAAAAAACTAGAGTACTCCTTCTATTCCATATTAAGAAAAAACATTTAAGGACATAATTTAAATTATAATTTTCACTATTGTCTGCCCTTTGTGAAATCATAACTTTAACTTTGTAAATAGAGTAATTTATTTCCTAGAAAATAATAAACTTCAATAAATGAAAAGGCAAATATGGAAAAATTTCAAATATCCATCTTGAACTTTGAACAATTCAATTATTTTGTACAATTAAAAAAATTTAAAAATTAACTTAATATGGAATAGGGGAGTACAATTTTGGAGAAAAAATGGATTAATTCTATTTTTACTTTTGATTTAAAAGGTAATTGTTTAATGAGTATACCTAAATATTTTGGAATAGATAAGAGTTGACTTAGACCGTTTGAATTTTAGGTACTTTTATAGTTTTTGATAAGATTAAAAAGTGTTTTAAACACTCATTTTAAAGTTAAAATAACAAAATTAGACCGTAGGAAAATACCAGATGATGGCTTCTTATATAGGAAAAAATAGGCTAGAGTACTCCCTCTATTTTATATTAACTGAATTTGTGAAGCTATGCACACATTTTTTTAAAAAAATCAAGGACATAATTTAAACCATAATTTTCACTATTGCGCTTTGTGAAATAAAAAATATAACTTTGTAGGTAGCGGTATTATCTCCTTGAAAATATAAAGCTTCAATAAATGAAAAGGTAAATATGGGGAAAATTCAAATATCCATTCGAATTTTGAATAATTCAACTATTTTAAACAATAAAAAACCTCAAAAATTCACTTAATGTGGAATAGAGGGAGTATAATTTTGGAAATAAATTGATGGATTAATTGTATTTTTTTACTTTAGATTTAAAAGAAATTTTTTAATGAGTATACCACAAGTATTTTGGAATAGACAAGAGTTGACTTAGACTGTTTGAATTGACTTATTTTAGGTGTGGCTTTAAGCACTTTTATAGTAATTGGATAGGAAAAGAAAAATGACCAGATGATGGCTTCTTATATAGGAAAAGAAAAAAAGACTAGAGTATAATTTTGAAAGTAAATTGATGGATTAATTTTATTTTTGACTTTAGATTTAAAAGGTAATTTTTAATGCGTATACCTTAAGTATTTTCGAGTAGATAAGAGTTGTGTCATGACCCAAAAATGGACGTGATGGCACTCATCTAATCCCACCAAGACAAGTCAGACTCAAATCCGACATTACGAAAGAAATGCGGAAAGATAAACTCATAATAATATAAGATCGGAAAACATAGTCATTCTACAATCCCCCAAAACCTGATTATCACGTGTACAAGCCACTAGTATATTAATATAGAACTTGAAAGATAAAACAAGTCTCAATGTATTCGTCTCTCGAATAGAACAAAGCATAAAATAACGAACAAGAGGGCCCACCGGGATGACAAGGTGCTACCTCTTAATGTATCACTGAAAGCCTCGGAAACAGATGAAAGGAGAAAGGTCACACGAATTTGGACTCGGAATCTTTACAAGTGTAGAAGCAAGGAATGAGTACCAAACAACACGATACTCAACAAGCAACCCACTAAACAAAGTAAAACTAGGCTAGAATACAAGTACTCATTTCATTCTAACCGAACCACCTCAACTACAACTTGCATAGAAATCAGCACAATCTAATAGTTTTAAAATACACAACTCACAAGGCTTAACAATCACAGTCTAACTGCCATAGTTCAATAACCAGCAAGTATCAAGTATGTCAATCACAAGTATCAAGTAGATCAATCACAATTATCAAGTAGATCAATCACAAGTATCAAGTAGATCAATCTCAAGTATCAAGTCCATCAAATCACAAACTTGTCGAAACCATTTTCCATTGGCACAATATCACTAGCCATAACCATTTCCCATCGGCTTTATATAGTATTAGTTGTCGAAACTATTTTCCTTCGGCACAATATCACTAGTCAGAAACATTTCCCTTCGGCTTTATGTAATGTCACTAGCCGCAAACATTTCCCTTCGGCACAATATCACTAGCCGGAATCATTTCCCTTTGGCTTTATATAATATCACTTGCCAGAACTATTTCTCTTTGGAATAATCAATCACATATCTCATCAAGGTGCACAGAAATCAATGCAAATAAGCAATTCCACACCATAAGGAAGAGACAATAACTCAAGCAATTCAAGTCCACGATAATGCTATCAAAGCATTTCATCAATTAACAAACTAGGGTCCACAACAAGGCAATTCACAAAGCACAACTATCAACATGTTGCCTTTTCAGTTATTCCCCCTTTTCATTCATTAAGATCAATCAAGTGAGTAATTGAATTTATTACCTCATTCTCATTACTCCCTTACACATACAATGAAGGAAAATACAAGATTCAACAAGTTTTACAAGGATTAGAAGTTCACTTGACTTAAATCAATCAATAGTCTATCCAAACTTGAGTTTTTCCTTTCTGAACAATGTCCAAAGTCACACAAACTAATCAAACAGTTAATCACAATAAGATTCTGGAACAACACTCATATCATACAGTTTGAAAAAGGGTCAAATCAACTCAACAACCTAATTCCGAAAATGAGGTTTGAATCCAAAAATTATTACTTGAAAGCGTTACCAAGGCATTTGGAACTCATTGGTGAAAATCATTTAAAAAACGGGTCGGGTTAGAATTTAGCTCAAAATCACTATTTTATCAAATTCTTGCAGAAAACCAAAATTATTATTCCAAAAATCTTAATTTGAACACTTAAATTCAATAATAACAATGGGCAAATGAAGGTTTAAAATTAGGAATCGTTATCCAACTGTTTCTTCCAAAAACCTTGTTCAAATCGTCACACCAAAGCTCCCAAAACTCAAGAATGATGAATTGGAGTCAAAACCCCGATTTTAAAAAAATATTTTTCCCAAGTATAAAAAAGGCTCATCACGATTGCGATGACCAAAAGCTCGCGACCGCTTTGAGTTATAAAGGTCAACTCACTTATGTTAACCATTGTGATCACAACTTGACTTCACGTGATTGCAATGCACACAGAAAATGCTTCACGTGATTACGAGAGAAGACCATGCAAGTGTCACTCCCCGAGCCTACACACTGGACGTGGTTGGCACTCCAAGACCATTGATGGCCTCAAGCGAACCCTTGGCCTGACTTACTCACTCAGCGGAAAACTCTAAACATTATTACAATGATCAAATGAACTTACTCAAATAGCTTAGTAAAATAACTTAGAATGTTTTAAAGGTCAACATTCAACTTGGCCATAATGGCAACTCAAGTCTTAACATATGAAATGAAATGTAAGGATAACTGAACTACTAACTGTCTATGAAGCCTCTAAAACAAATAGGGATGTTGAGACAAGACCCCCAATCATCCTAACAATGAAATACTGAAAGTGAAATACAAGGAGTCCTCCGGAATGCAAATAGGCTCACCAACAGACTCTGAATTGCTCACTGGATCAACGATGCACTGGATGCCGATCCTAGCTACCTGTGTCTGCATCATAAGACGATGCAGGCCAACTGGCATCAGTACATTAAATGTATAAGTATGCGAGTTGGAATGCTAAACACAACTTAAGCTTGAAAAGAAACTGAAAGGAAACTGAAGAACTTACCTGGCTCAACTCAACTCAACATAAATGAACTTATTTCAATATAAAGCAGTTTTAAAACAAGTGCAATATAAAGAAAAATGGTTTAAAACATGATGTCAACTTTGTGTGTATGCAAAGATACATATAACTTTGAGATGTATGTAAAAATACAAATAAACTGATGTATATAAAAATACAAAATATTGTTGTGGGAGTTTCTCTAACCGACAACCATCACTTAAGAGTTATAGTGATGATACAGTGTGTTATCTCACGCTGCCAAGGCATCCTATACCTTGCCAAGGATATAGGACCTGAACTACTAAGTGTATCCACTAGTCTATGCTAAAAAGCACTAAGGGTTCATCTAAAAAGTATGACCCTTTTCTACCCATGATGACTACATGGTTTATGGAGGCTGTGGGTTCTCTGAACGCTCCTCCATATCGGTGCTCAATACTACTCCCAAAATATGATATTAGCTCTTTATGTATAAAAACATACTTCTTCTATGATTTGAGATTAGTGCTCAAAAACTTAGCTCAAAGGCTATCTTGGAAATCAAAGTTTCCCATCTTGCTTCATTTAGAAAGCGATTACTCTTTTCTGAAAACTACCCCGGAGGCCCTTTGGAAATCGAGGTTTCCTTTCTTGTTTAGATGTGAAAACAATTTAAACCCTTTGGGAATACATAGTCCCCATATACTTTTGAAGAAATGGACTTCAAACTTTACTCTTTACTCTTTACTCAACTTGAACGTTAAGTTTAAAAACAAAGTTAAAACATTTATAAAAGACTTTTGAAAACTTTGAAGAACTTCCCTTGACTTTGACCTTACTTAACTACTCTTGACTTGACTCTTAACTGGTCCTTGAATTGAATTATGGATTCAAGGATTGTGATTTGTGATTGGAAAGATCTCATGATGTTTAGGAATGATTTTAGATAGCTAAACATGAGAAAAGACCAAAAATCGATATTTGAGGGTGGGTCCGCGATGCGGAGAAGCTTTTAAATTTTAGTTTCGAAATTGACTTTTGAGGTAGAACGCTTCGCAATGCTAAACGGAAATTCCCAGATCTGGGGAATGGCTCCTCGACGTGGAGGCAGTGCCAAATTTCGACCAACAAAATTTCTTCTTCGTTTTCCAGCTCTCAACCCTCTAAACTCCATGGGTTCTTTCACCAATTACTTAGAATCGATTAAATGTTCAAAGTACATCAGATTCTACTCAAAATCGAACTTAAACTACAGATTCTGATCAATCAACTCCTCAACGAATTCAACGAAACAATAATTTAATGGAACTTCAACAAACCCATCAAGAACTCAATTTCTAAGCTTTCAAGAACTTAAATTCGCTGAAATAAATCATGATTGGCGCGTGGGAGAATTAACCCAATTCTATGTGATCTCACATACCTTGTAGGGATCACCCCCGACGAATCCACAAGTTAATCTCGACGATCTTGACGAATTTTGAACGTTCTTCTCCTTTCTCCTCTTCTTTTCTCTTCTCTCAAAACCCTAACTCTTTTGGTAAAAGTGTAAACTGATCTAATTCAGCTTAGACCCCTAATTAATTACTAAAAACGAATGAAAATAAAAGGGTAAGGAAAAGACCAAACTACCCCTTCAAAATTCGGATTGAACTTTCCTTATTCCAACAGCTCAACTTCCAAAGGGGATAACTCACTCATACAAACTCAGAATCGCGCAAACTCAGCGGCGTTTGAAAGATCATTCCAAGAGATTTCCAACCATATCTGGAAATACACATAACTCATCCTGAGCTAGGATTTATGGCCACTTGAAGTTGACCAAAAATTCACTTTTCCTAACTTAAACAATTTTCCAGATTTTTCTATCTTTCCAAAAATGACTATTTCCAATTATTGGCTTCTTCCTATTTATTTCAATTTGCGAGATGTTACAGTAAGTGTTCTTACTTGAATAATAAGGTTCTTACTTTAGGTTTTGATGTTTTGTATAATGTGAAGTTGTAAACTGAATCTCAAAGTCACTGTGAAGTGTGAATTGAAGGCTAAACGGCAAACGAAGTGTGTATGGCTATGTGTCCTTGATTGTTATGGTGTCTTCTCTTTTATAGTTGGTCCTTGAATATTCTAGCTATTGTTCTTCTTCATAGATGTAGCGCTCTTCTAATCTTGAAATATATTCGTTATTATTCCTTAAGTTCCTAAATGCTTTACTTGGTTCAAAAAAAAAAATTAATCTATTATTAAACTTTGGATACATTTTGTTTAATAAAGTCTTGTGAAATAACTCTATACTTTTCTTCATATGGTAATTTAGATATTCATCAAATTCTTCTTCATCACATAAATCTATACCAAAGTAAATATTCTTCTATTAAACTATGTTGATTTGTACTCTTCAAAATTAATAAGTGAAACCTTAGACTTAACAGTTGTTTCCAACAAAGACAATGATTTTATATCCTTGAAAAGAAGTTAATTTTATTGATACAAAAGCAAATTTTAATACTACTCTACTAGCTAGAACTAGAAACTAAGATTATACTTTTGTGTTTTATCAGGATGAAACACACCAAAATGTTTCTCAGTCTCTGCACCTATCTTCAAATTTTCATCAAACATAGCAAATAAATAAGTTTCTATAGTTTTTCCTGGCCTGTATATAGTTCCTTTAGTTGACTTCGCATGATCCATCAAATTCTTATAATAAGTAGCAGCATTTTCCACACTTGCTCCAACACCGCCGTCAGATGGCCATCCACTTTCAGAAACAACAATCTCAACGTTATTTTCACCAATAGTTTTGTCAATTGCATAGTAAACTGAATCCAACATAGCATCAAATAGATTAGTATACCCCGATGGATCGGGTTGTTCTTGTGTGAATAGTGCATAAGGGAGTTGAACATGTTCAGGATCACCAATATAACCAAAATAAGGATAAATATTTGCTTGCAAAGGCGCGTTGTTCTGTTTCAAGAACTCAATAATCGGTTTGATGAAACTCATCGTGTCCTCGCGAAATGTTGATTGAGATGGTGGATATGTATTAGCCAATAGCCCGGTTTCTATAGCCGTTGAGATCTTTACTTGATCTTGTAGACCGGATTTGGTTATCGACTGTTGCACGTTTGTCAAGGCAGGGAGAAGAAAGGGAACAAATTGAGATGTTCCATTATTTACAGGGGAGATTTCATTTCCAACATTTATATATTTGATTTTTACGTCATGGACATAGTTCATAACATTGGTAGTTACCCAATTGTCAGCCTCTTTTGGATCTCCTAAGGATTGAAGTTGGCTATTGGGAATATCAAGAATGACTTCAATTTCACTTCCCTTAAGAGCAGGTAGTGTTTCAGTAATTGGATCATAGGTTCTCATTTTTGTTATGTTATTAGCTTTGTAAAGAGCTACAACATCTATAGGTGATGGTAAGTCGTTCCCATTCATCCCATAGCATACTCCAATAACTTGTGCATCTACATTGAAATAACAGTAAAGTTGTCTATAAGTGATCTATAGGTTACAAGATGATAGGTTGTTCATATCACATCGTTTAGAGTGTGGTCATACTAAAACAAGATGTTTGTACAATGATTTACCTCGATAATTACAAAAACAATGGTGTAGAGTGTATACTAATAACAATAAAGTTTTCTTGTCCAAAAGCAAATGACCATTTTGTCCTAGTTATTGATAAATTTTAATTAAAGAAAATTATATATGATAACACTTTAAATAATCTAGTTATTTTCAAAAAAAATTAATATAAACTTAAATTTATCTGCATGTCACATAACAAAATATGAGATTTGACATTTTTTTCCCTCGTTTGTATTAATTCTTCGGGGGGTGGGGTTAAAAAAATGGAGCAGGAGTAGAGAATATGGGGAGGGGATTACAAGATGGAGAATAGAAGTGTTCGAAATTCTGATTGAATCATTCATAAAACATGTGGATAAAAAGTCATGGACTTACACTAGCTCAAAAACAAATAACAATAAAAATAATAATAATTTTAAAAAATATTTATGAAAAAAAAACTAATGAGATGATGAGCAAATACCTATTATTTGAAGATATGCCAATACTAACATACCAACAAATACAAAGAAGGGGAAATTAGCCATCATGAAGCAATAAGAAGCAAATGAAATTAGATTGTATGATGAAAATGATCAGATGATGGCTTCTTATATAGAGAAAAAATGACTAATATTAATTGAGGTATTAATTGTATCTTTTAATTTTGATTTATTAGTCAACTGTTGACTTGATTATTTTCTACATATAATGATGATTTCTTTGACTGCAAATGTGTTTGATTATGGGAATTCAAAAATGATTCGTGATTACATTAATTCATTATGGAAAAATTAGTTGGACATAAATTTATCAATTAAAGGTTGATATTAACAACAACAAAAGTAACATATTTGAAGTTAATCTCATAAGTGGGGTCTGGAAAGGATGGTGTGTGAACAACTTTATTTTTTCCTGCCTTGTGAAAGTAGAAAGATTGTTTCCAATAAACTCTTGGTTAAAAGAAATAATGTGAAATGGAATAAAATAGAGGAGGAAAAGAATTTTTAAAGTATGGAAAATTAGACATTATGTCCATTGAATCAAAATTCCATATCCAAAATAACTCATTATCACTTATAACCCAAAAGAGTTTGATAGAGAGTGTGATTAATTAAAATTGAAACAATACAAGATTTTTTCTTAGCCTCGTGATGAACGTCAAAGTGTTTACCCTAAAAAAAATTACGGTTGAATTTGTACGCGAAATTTAGAAGACATGCGGAATGGATTGATAAAGAATAGGAAATTATGTTGTAAATAAGAAACAAATTAATGAAAAACAAACATATTTGTAAGATTGAATGATTAGAGTCTGATCAACTTGGTTCCTCTGATATCGTTGATGACGATGACCTCGGAAGAACTTGGATTACACAAGAAATGGCGAGGAGTACGAGCTTGCTTGTTATAATTTAAAATACAGAAGTTGAAAGGGTAAAATAAGAAGAGGTCACTTCTTATAGGAGCGATTTATTTTTTACTAGATAATTCGGGAATATTTCCTCTTAACTCTCATTGAATGAGGACTTAATTGACGTTTAATGATAAAAGAGTAACATTTGGCGTTACATAACGACTAACTCTCTTTGATGATCTTTCACGCCCCGAGACTACCCCTATAGGCGACACAGTACTTATATACACAAGTGACTCCAAGCTAACCTCATCGCATTACACTAAGATTAACATAGTAAGACCGAAAACACTGAATGCGGAAGCTAAAACTGAAATATTTGGATAGAACCTGTAACACCCCCAGAAAATTTTTGAACTAAGACTCGAACCGGTCTTCATAGTGAGTGAGATTTTACCAAGGAATTAAAAATTTCTTTTAAGTGTTAAGGTCACTAGATGTAGCTCCTTGAGTTCCAAGAAGAACTAAGGAGAGTTCACTCAAGTCATTTCTAAGTTCTTCTAAGATTTGGGTTAACTTCAAATGATCATAACCTTTAGTATAGAATGTATTAGGTGGGCTACAAGGTACTAAATGAAAGGTCATTGAATTATATTTCCAACGCCACCGAGTTTTCTAAGTTTCGAGTTCGTATGAGTGAGATATGCTCTTTTGAAATCAGGTTGTCCAAATAAGGAAAGTCACCCGAAAATAGTAAGGGGTATTTTGGTCTTTTCTTTACCCAAAACAAATTTAATTCATTTTTAGTAAGGTTTTAGGGGTCTAATCTGATTAGGTTCAGTTTTATAATCCTAATATACGCCTAAGGTTTTAGTTGAGAGTTCAAGAAGAGAAAAGAGGAAAGGATCAAGGCATTCGTCGAGGTTGAGAGTTGTTGCGGATTTTCACCATGGGTTAGATCCCTAAGAGGTATGTAAGCTTCCATAGTATTGGTTTGTTCACCCATATGGAAATCATGGTAATTTCAGCGAAATTCGTTCTAGAAAGTTGAAAGTTTGGTGTTCTTAAATTGTGTTCTTGAAATTGGCTTTCGTTCTTAAGGAAATCGTATCAATTTTAGAGTTGTGTTTGATTAGATTCTTGTGTACATGTATTGGGTATCTAAATCTAAAGATAAGTTGAGCAAAAGAATCGAGTTTAGGCGAATTGGAGTTAGAAAATTTAGAAGGAAAAAGTCGGGCGAATCTAGCAACCCAGTCCACGTCGCGGACCTGCCTCCCTATTTCATAAATTTTTCTTCGCATCGCGGAGAGGTCACGGACCCCTCTGCCTCAAAAGTTATTTCGCAACCAATTATTAAAAATGCATCTTCGCGTCGCGGACCTGCTTCCAGACAGTGATATCTTGATCGTTTCTCATGTTTAACTATTTAAAAGCACTCATAAACATCACGATATCTTTCTTATCACAAATCACAACCTTGAATTCATAAATCAAATTCAAGGTAGAGTTGAGAGTCAAGTTTTGAGAGTTCTTTCGAACATTTTTTAGAAAGTCCCTTTGAGTCTTTTTGAGGAGTCTTCTACAATTTCTAATAACTTGTTTCAAGACTTAAGTAAGTGAGCACGAGAGTGAGGAGAATGTATTCATGAGTCTACAATATCACTGAGATCCTTCATATCATGAACCATAACTCTTGAATTCATAATTTACATTCAATAGAGAGTTAAAAGTAGAGTTCAAGAGAGCCTTTGAGTTCAATTATGAATCCTGTGAGATCAACTATCGATTTGAGCTAAGTTTTGAGAAAGTAAGTATGAGAATGAGGAGAGTCGTATGCATGAGCTCCATAATGTTCTTTAGACTTTTCAGTCGAGTCGTTCATGCTCATAAATTTTGCATGAACTCCATACATTGAGTGTCTTCGAGAGGAGTTGCATCTTTGAGTTCTAAGTCTTTGAGCTTTGAGTTCCTAATTCTTTTGAGATTTTATTCCTAATCATGGGACTATTACATATTACCCATTGAGTCCATGAGTTAAGTTGTCCATGCTCATAATTCTGCATGAACCCTATGAGTTGAACATTCTTGAGATGAGTAGTATCTTGAAGCTCATGAGTTGAGTTGTTCATGCCCATAATTCCGCATGAACCCTCTGAGTTGAGCATTCTTGAAATAAGTAGTATCATTGAAGTTCTTGAGTTTTGATTTGATGAGTTCCGAGTATTGAGTTCGATGTATGGTTATTGAAAACCTTGAATTGAGTTGTTCACGTCCCTAATTCGGCATGAACCTTATTTTGAGAAGTCTTTTACAATTTTTTCTAAACTTGTTTTAAGACTTGAGAACTTGAGTTGAGAAAGAGTAGATTTGAGTTCATTTTCTTTAAAATGATATACGGTAACTAAGTATTCCCAAGAGTAAATGTTTTCACATTTAAAAGAGAGGGAAACTGAGATTTCCAAAAGAGTTTTGAGCAGTTTTAGTAACATCTCTTTTAAGAGAAAGATTTTTGAGTAATAATCTCAAAACACAGAAAGAGGTATGTTTATAAACATATGAGTTGAGTATATTTTGGGAGTAGTATTGAGCACCGATATGGGGACGAGTTCAGATAACTCAAGTTTCCATAAACCATGTAGTCAATGTGGGTAAAAAGGGTCATACTATTTAGATGATTCCTTAGTGATATTTAGCATAGACTAGTGGATTCACTTAGTTGAGAGGTTCTATACCCTGGCAAAGTATAGGACAATTCTGGCAGCGTGGGCTAGACGTTGTATCATCACATAGATCATAGTGATGGTTGTCGGTTAGAGAATCTCCCACATAGTTATATTATATTTTATTATATTCAAATTCAGTTGTTATTATATTTTCCAATTCATTGAGTTGTTATATAATGTTTTAAAAGCTTTCCATATATTGTATCTTTTATTGTTGCTTTAATCTTGAGTATCTTGAGTTGAACTATGCTTTATTGAGTCGAGTACCTTACTGTTGAGTTGAGCCTCATTTCACTAAGATGAGAACCTTATTACTGAGTTGAGTATCTTATCCTTGAGTACTTCTAAGTTGAGTAAGTTTGAGTAGTTTTGAGTATCTTTGAGTATTCCTTGAGTTGAGTAAGTTTGAGAAGAGGTAAGTATGTTTCTTTTCTACTAGTTCAAGCTTATGTTTATGCTTTAGATTTCCCCTTACATGCTCGTACATTCCATGAACTGAGCAATTTGGCCATGTATTCAAGGTCATCAACAGGAGCTTCGTTGATATCACATGGAGTTCGAGTTAGCTATGGTGAGCCTCTTTGCTTCCGGAGGATTTCATTTACATTTTAGTTTCATCAAGATGTCGTAGGTCTTGTCCCGACTTCCATCTTTGTCATTTAGA
>JAJOOH010001509.1:0-25322 GCA_029582605.1 Solanum gracilifrons
ATGTGTAGACAAACCTTCAATCTCAAAACAATTTGATTTCAAGTATGATTCCATGTTACATAGTTAAAAGGGCCCTTACTATATCAAAAACATTTTTTCTATCTTTATTTATCAATTTTAGGCTTTAGCGTAAGAGAAATATATATATCTATATATATTCATGTTTTGCCCTCAATAATAATTACTTATTTTTTCCTTAAATATTTTTGATAAGTAGGATTAAAAGTTACTTAATATAAAAATAAAAAAATAAAAAAGAATACTTAATATAAATATTATAATTAAAAAATATTCATACTAACTATTGTTCCTTACAGTAAAATTTAAATAAATAATTAATAATAAATTAAGGGAGTAATATTTATTATCCTATTCTCTGCTGGCTCGTCTTATCCTTCATTATGGAAAATATATTTACTCTCAATAAATGTTTTATGACAAGATGGTCAAGGTCAACACATAAGTCGGTCAATATTTGATCATGTATCATATACTTAAAGAACTCATAAAAAAAGGAAATAAGTCAGCAAAAATATTTTTTTGTATATTAATTATAATACATAAAAGATATACATATTTAATTATATTGGCTAATAATGGTAGTTATTTTTAAATTTCTTGATTTGTGCTCTTATAATTGATTTAATCATCAAATAAAAATTAATTAAAATATGATATATCAAACAAAAAAATAAAAAAAAATGTATTAACATTATTTTTCATGAATTAATTTGTGCTATATATTAATATCAAATAATTCCAAATTTTAAATTAATTAAATTTAAACAAATTAAAATAAAATAAAAAACAAATTGGAGAATCAATTTTTAACTTTTAATCGAGTCATTAGCTAATTTTTCATCCATAATCACGTATGACACACAGTGAATGGAGGGCCATAGAAATCATGCACTGATTTGGGGATCAAATACTGCCGGGAATATTGACTTCTTATGGTAGCTGACTAGCAAAATATATTTAACGGTCACGTATACATTTAAACTATCTAAATTTTGTTTTTTATATCAAATTATTAAGAATATTTATCTAAACTATCATAAAAAATTAATGAAATACATTTTGATTAATTTTTTATAATATGTATCCACTCTATTTTTTATTTATAACTTTTTTTCACGTGATACTCCAGAAAAATTATGTTTCCGTAACAAAATATGAATAAAGTAATATTAAGTTAAACATTAGATTAAAGGTTAAAAATATCACTTTATAAATTAATTTATTTCAAATGTGACATCCACTATCTTCTTCTCCACCCTTTTGCTGTGATCTCGATTCGGCCATGGTATCAATATATCTAACTTGATTAAGGACAGTTTTAAAGATAAAGTGTCGATAAATAGAACTGATATAAATAGAATTGTTATATATGTCATATGTAAGCAAATATTTATGAACAAACGCGTCTGGAAGCATTTCTAAATAAACACAATTTGGTCTAATCAATGTTTAGGTATGTTTCGCTAATTATTAAGTGATAGTTCAGATAATAGGGGGGACCTACCCTTGGTCTAGAGGTGTCGAGCGATACCCCTTTGTCGGAAAATTACGTTGTATATAGAGGTCAAATTTTATTTAATAAATATAAATACATAAATTGACACCTCTTGAAACAACTTGAAGGTTTAGTTTAGTCGTTAAGAGGTTGCAAAAATTTCATGAGGTCATGTGTTCAAGCTCTACAAACCTCATTATATATTTATTTTTTTACTATAACCATTGACACCCCTTAATGAAAATTCCGCAACCACCACTGTCAGTTAAGAAATGAACACTACTCTCAATAGTTTTGATATAAAACTCGATAAAATAAAATAATTTAAATATATATTCAATCCGGATCAATAAACTGAAGGATCAGTATTTACATGTTTGGAGAGAAATAATAATAAGATAATACAATTGCATGCAAACGTGTTTCACGTCAGGGCGAAAGAGCTTAAGGAATATCCTTTGGGTATATCCTTTTTTATCTTTCGTAACATTGGATGAATCAAATCCTTTTCCAACGTTGTGTTATACTTTTTCAAAAATTAATTTGATTAATTTTTAAAATTAAATTAGATTATATTAATATGATATTTTAAATAAGAAATTCAGATATTTAAAAATTATACAAAAAGTATTATAAATTGTAATTTTTTGCATATCAGTATAATAAAAAAATATATTATAAAATATTAGTCAAAATTCTTATCATTTGACTCTAAAAATGAAAATTATGATAACTTAATGGGGTCCTATATATGTCACTAAAATATTTGTCCCTTTGAAATTCTAGTTGGTCCAATATAAGCAATATATTTTAATTTAGTGTAGTTTCACGAGGTAGAGTCCGGAAAGAATATGTAAACCTTATCAATTATCACTATATTAGAGATAGAAATGATGTTTTCGGTAAATTCTCTACTCAATGAAAAAGTTGTCCAATGCAATTCAGAAAAACTTGGCAAAAATATAAGAAAGGACAAATAATAACAAAAACAATAGCTAGTAACAAAATTAAAAATGTATAAAATAACATGATAATTGAGATATAAGGAATCAATAAATAGTAATCGAAATCGAAAGACATAAAATTATAGGAGCAATAATAAATATTAATATGAATGACCAACAAGACAATACATTATTACCTACTAATCTTCTACCCTAATATGTGTTCATTACACCAATAAAATATAATAAATAATTTCTTCATATTTATCTAAACTTTGATAAATAAAATAAGTTTTCGTGAGATAATTAAAAATGCGTGCAAATTCCACCTATATGAATTATTATGTAATAAAAAAAATACTTCTTTGAAAATATAAAATTAAAGAAGAAAACAAAGTAATCTTGATTGTACTAAAACGGAAGTACAGGGTTGAAGCACGTAACTATTTTTTAGCCTGCATTTTTAATTGTTATTATTTTTAACTTTATTTTTAAATTGAAACGACAGCATAAGGTTGAAGATAAGGTTTTATTTTATTTTTTTAGTTTCAAATCCTCACATTATTCTATTTTATTAATTTAATAATCACATAGCGTCTATAAACTGTATACACAGAGAAATAGAGAATCTTTGATGTAGACAAAAGTAACCTTTTAACAATTTGGTTGTAGAATTGAATAATACTATTTCCTGCTTCTTATATTAGTTATTAATATTACTAAAATTATCCGTCTCAAAATCAAGATAAAATTAATTAAGTTATTTTTTAATGTTAATAGTAACTTTCTTAAAGTAAATAATATTCACTATTGAAAAAAATTAAGAGTAAATTAGTAAAAATATATTTTTTATTTATAATTTCTTAATGAACCTGTTGAAAGAAAAATATGATGACTATATGACAATTTGAACTGATCTTTTAGTTTTCTTGAGAGGGTAATTCCATCAGCTTAATTATTTTGGTTGGCTAGCATTTAAATTCTAATAAAAAAAATTGTTGTTGATTCTATAACTGTTTTGATGATTAACAAATAATGATGTATATATGTTGGTTCAAAAGTAATTAATGCTTAATTATAATTGAACTTATTAAGTAGCCTGACTACGACAACAATGAGAAATATAAGTGGACTTGTAATATAAATGAATACGCTAACCATTTAATTGGAATAAAATCTTTGTGTGCGTGAATAAGACATAGTCTAATTAATAATAACACAAAAAAATATTTGTTAATGAATGGAATAGATATTGGAATGTCATTAAATTAAGGAAAGTTACGTTGTATAAATTATAATGCTTATAATTGGAAAGATCTCTAAATTAATGTGTTCCCTTATCTACCGCAAACTAATTGTTTTTGTTACTATTTACTAACATGTTATTTACTTATTTTACATGGAGAGATGAATCTAAGATTTGAAGATTATAAGTTTATGATTCTCATCAATTTAAACTTAAACATATTTTTAAGATATCGCAAAACTTAGATATGAACCAATTTAACTTTGTTAAATAGTAAAACTGCACCAAATAACAATTTTTGACCATCTCCCGGCCATACTTTATTTAATGCACCTACGATGAATAGAAAAAAGATTACTCTCTGTCTCATATTAGTTGATCATTTTTCTTTTAACAGCATATTAAGAAATTATAAATAAGAAGATAATTTTACTGATTCATTCCTTAAAAAAACATTTTGGAAATTTTATAAACAAATGTGAACACTCTAAAAAAGAATTAATTGCAAGGGTTGTATAAGAAAATTTTAATTAATGCTTTATTAATTTAGTGAGATCGACAACTAATATGAAATAACTATTTTTAATAATATGATCATCTAATAAGAGACGGAGGACTGTAACCTACTATTGACAATCGAATGAAAATAATTTAATTGACCAATTTATTGTAATGTTAGTCAATTCCAAAGTGGAAATGATTATTAGTATTAAATACTCATCTTAATTCATACATTTGGTTTACTTATGACCGTTTAGCAAGCTCTCTAATTTATTTAATTTAAAAATAAATGCTTAAAACTATATTTTTTATTTTAATCAAATACTATAAAAATCCTTAAAAGCAATTTTAATTTTAAAACATTTAAAATAGGCCATACAAAGAGGCATTACATGCTAACTCTATATTAAACATTTCCAATTTGTACTGAAGAATAAAGAATTACTCCTCGTTAGTGGAACATAATTTACATTAAATATAAAAATTAAATGCTACTAATTGTTATATTGTCTAACAACTTGTAGTAATGTCACGATGTGGATGATGACGTGGTAAATTTGCACTATCAACCCACCTCTACAATCATAATTAGAATCGTCATCAACTATATATAATTAATCATATATTTTTTTAGCTATAATTAATAATATCGTCAATTATAAATATCAATCAATTTTATCGTTAGAATCACTATCATCACTATCAATTGTCGTCATCATAACAGTCACTACAACACTAACCACCTCTATCATCACAACTATTACCATCACCATAACTAGTCACTAACATCAACCATCTCCCTCATTACTAGCGAAATTTAGATGTTGAAGACAAGTAATCTTAGTCATTTAGTATTTCAATCTAAAAAACATATTTTAATCATTCAAATGTACATTTAGATTCAAACTTTTATGTTACGTAATTTTTTTATAAATGGAGTGTCCATATCTTAACTCTTGTGGTTATAGTTGCAAGTCTAAATCACATGTTGATAAAGAAATACAAATCAATGTGAATAACACCTTGGGGAGGGGTGGGGTGAGGGTATTTGGCAGCCTTACTAGGAAACGAGATTAAAGTTCTTAAAAAGTTGTTAGTATGTTCCCACTAAAAAAGTAGATTTGTATTAACGACTTTTTAAAATCTACTGAAATTAGTTTAAGAAGATAACGAGGTATAACTTCTCTTTGCGTAAACACGTTTACGACTAGTAACTGTAAATTACAAATAATATATATATATATGGGATTGTTTTGGATCCAAGACAAGTATGTAAAATAATAATAATAATAGAAATAATATGACATAGGAAATAAAAAATATAAATTATAGCACATATAGATAAAATATTATTTCTCTTTTTGAAGTTTTTATTATTTTTCTTATTGAATATTTTGAAGAAGAAATACTGTCCAAGGAGTGTGAGGGCATTTTTGTTAATTTTAGTTTAATACTTGGAGAAAATTGGGAAATGATGTTTGGCCATATAACTTGTCATTACATGACAAATATATTTATCAAATATATCAAGTTTCCAAGTACTATAAAAAAAAGAGAAGCTCGTATTTGGGTCAAGTTCTAATATTTGAGAATTTTTAAAAATTTAAAAATTACCCCAAATTTTTATATCTTATATTAAAACACTCATCATTTATTAAATCCAACTAATAGTTACCTACCAGATTACTCCATAAATAACTAATAACTATTCCTCTCTACTATCTATACAGAACGTGACAATAAAGAACAATTTATTTTTAATAGGTTATAATTCATCTTGAATCAGTGATAGATTTTGGTATGCGATTAATGTATTGTTGTTACCCATATTGTTATTTATTGTTGTTATTGTTATCAATTATGTTATTAGGTTAGTTTTTAACAGACCATGCCATTATAAAATGATAATAAAAACTTAAAGATATTTTAAATAATTTTTAGAACTTATGAGTATAAATTATATTTTTTGAAATAGTCAAATGTTTCTTCCAAAAATTTATGGTCCAACGCATGGTGAAACTCACCCAAAAATAATTTGTCAAGAATATTTAAAAATTTGAGGCCAAACGAAAAGATCCCCCGTTGGGAATGAATTATGCTCCCTGCCCCCCTTTCACAGAAAATGAAAAGATGAATATATTTATTGAATCCGTCGGAACTGACGGGGCTTGAACCCATTTTTATTTTACAATCTATCCCACATCAAATAATATATAAACACAAGCATATTTTATGGAGATATTATTTTATGCGAAAAACTAAAGAAATAACTAAACAATATTATAATTGTGCGAAATTTAATTCGGTGATTAAACTTCTTTTAGAAAAAAAACATGCACATGGCACAAGCTCCTAATGATCAGTTTAGCTTTTGTAAATGAAATAATGAACTTTGAAATTATTCTTTAATAAGATGCTTGATAATTGAAAACTAGAATAAAGTCATAAACCTTATTGACAATAATAATAATAATAACAATAATAATAATTATTAATTTTAAACAATTTTTTAGTTATTTGATTATAAATCTAGGAAGATTTAGTTGAACTTGAGTGTCGCAACAAATTGAACTAAATAATGCAATTGCATGTTTCAACACAATATTTAATTAAATTTATAATCTTAATATATTAAAGATGAAGGGTACTTTTACGACATTACATGTGCAGTCTTATTTGTTTTTGAGCTTATAACATGAAAATATCTTCAATTAATAAATTATGATTAAATTAAATTCAAAAGATATTTTATTTAGTTAATATATATACCATTTAAACTACATAATTTTAACTAACCGCAAAAACAAATTAGAGTATGTAAATATTTAAGTCCCTAAAATAAATTATTTTGGAAATTATAATAAAAATTGAAAATGAATTGTTTGTAAAAAATCCGTACATTAGAAAGTGACCCATCTTTTGTTTGTGCTGGAGTGGGCCCACCCAATATGGGTGCTTAGTACGGGTTTTGGGGTTTTGTGGTAATTGGACCCCTATCTGCCCAATGTGTTACTTCCGAGTTCCGGGTCTCTTCCTATGCTCTAAATTTCACATCACAATATTTGTTACTCGCAGGAATGGTCGAGTTGGTTGAGCAGATAATATCTCGAATGAATTTTCAGATTCAATTTTTTCTGATAGAGCTCGTTGTACAAACTTTGTTTAGTACGATTTTACCTTTCTAATGTGACTTGCAAAATATATATCGAATTTTTTAAAAGAAGGATAAGGTTAAATTAGCAATAAAGTTTATTATGATTTATCTAATTTATTTTATGTTGAATAGATATTTTATTGTATGCTTTGTATATCCTATTTTAATCCGAATGAACCAAATATTTGTTAATAAAAGTATATTCATATAAATAATGTTTTTATTTATTTAATTCTTGTCTTGTAATTTCATTCATTATAATCTTAGAATAATTAGATTTTTTTAGAAGTTGATTTAGTAGGTGAGATATATTTCAACAACTCTAGTGTGAATTTTGATATAAATTTTCAAACATTTAAGTAAGTAGGGCGTTTTAACGTACAATTTCATAGAATTTTGAATTCTTCACAAAAAAATGATTTGAAAAATTATATCATTGTTTTTCATTTTTCATATACAAAAATTGACCTAGTTTTTTTTTGCATTTATTAATAATTTATTTCACATGTAACCAAAAATTATAGTTAATATTGTTACTATTATCAACCTTTAAATCATTTATATCGAATATAACTATTACTTTCACCAACCAAATTTACAGTTGATATTATTACTCTTACCAACATTTAAACGATTTATATCGAGAAATGCATATTCAACATGAAGAAATTGAGTGTATTATATGGGAGTGTTATATTACAAAATAGTACACTGCAACTCATATGCAATTTTACTTCTTTTTTGAACTAAAGTTCGATCAATACATGTATTTAGATTGTGTAAAGAATTTGGGCAATTTTGTTAATTTTCACAACTTATGATTTTATTTTTTTCTGTTTATGAACAAAATATACTGCTTAAAAATTTAAATTGCATGTTCAAACAAAATTTTAACTTCATCTCATATAATTTCATATGATAATTTCAAATTATGATTTTATCTCACATGATCAGACGAACCCTAGATTTATGATTCAAATTTGAATATGATTATGAACTGTACAAGTAGGAGTACGTTTCTAATGGGGCCAATATGCTTAAAATACTTTGATTAGTTTGTACAAAGTATAAATGTCGAAGAGAAATGATTGTCTAGCCTTATAAGTTTCTACATTTTAAAATTTTATGTCTTTTATAAGAGAAATAATAATATATATATATATATACTAAATTTTTGGACAATAAGATCCCATTTCCCTCAAATATTGTTCTACATAGTGTATTATTAGTATCACCTCAATAAGTCTGTTCATAATAATCACATAATATAACTTTATAATTTGGCTTAATACATAGTTAATCTCCTAAATTTATCAAGATAATTTATTTAGAGACGTTAACAAAGTTTTTTTTTCTTCTGTTGAACACCTCAATTCTTAATAAAATGGTCCAATTAGATTATTTCGATTTAAATTTTGAATCATTATTGAGTCATAAATTTTACTCTTTTTGGGACATGTGATTTTTTGCAAACAAAAAACAAGGGTTTAAAATAGTGCGTTTCATTGATTTAAATGTATAGGAGTTTTCTAAACCATTCCGTCTAGATAATAAGTACCTAGTTGAAATAAAAAATTACCACTATCATAGATGTGGTGCGGATATGGTGCAGTAGATAATACTGCTTATTTTTTAATTAGAAGTTTTGAGTTAGAGCCTTGAATATGAAAAAAAATCTTTGCTAAAACGCTTCCCTACCTTCCTTCCTCTGAATAGGACCCTATACAATGCGAATTTAAAATAATTGAGCTCTAATATAAGTATCAAACCTCGAATAAAAAAAATAAAATAAAGACTTGCCACTAGCAGGGTAGAGGCAGAGCTACCTTTAGTAAAAGGAAGTTTAATTATATTCTTTTTATCTTAAAATCATATATTACATTATTAAAAAGGTAAAAAAAAATCACATATAATTTGTTATATCCACATAATAAGAGAAACTTCTAGTGGCATGCAAAATGATTCAAATTTGTGGTGTTCTTGCATTTTATAACCCCCTACTGAAATATTATTTATATAACAAAAGATGAAAAAATAAGTTTATAAAATGGTTACAATACCAATAAAATTATGCAATTGAACGATAAATCATCAAACTCCAATATATCAACAAAATAAGGGTCACATAAAAATACAAATGAGTATACACATATTAAACATTATACAATTTAAAAAAAAAAAAATACTTACCGAAAGGTGTGAATAATACACAAATAATAAAACAAGAGAAATTATTTGAGATGGTTTATTTATATTTTATGTAGACCTTCAAACATAGCGTATTGAAAAGTATAATCACCAAAATGTTGAAAGGGGGGATGTACCTAAAATTACATTAAAAGAGTTGTTTTAAAATACTACATTATGCCAAACCTAACAAACACAACAAAAAGAGCCATATAAAATAAAGAGATCTATATTAAAAGGTATTTAATTATATTTAAGTTTAATCATGTTAAAATATTTAATTTAGATCAAATATTTTGAACAAGTCTTTTAAATCTTGTCTGAAATTCACATGTCGATACAAAATACAAATAAATATTTAATGCTAGAGAATAAAATTATTACTATTTTTACTCTATCTTAATAAAGTTAGATTAAGATGAGCTTACATGGAGTAATACAGACAGATTTATAATACATTCCAATTTACTAAGATTTGTGACATAATTATTATTCTCTTGTTTAAATTTATGCAACAAACTTTTTTTTGAGTTCGTTCTAAAAAGAATATTATTTTTTATAATTAGAATATTTTTTTTTATCTTTAATGAAATGATTTATAACTATATAAATATCTAACAAATAATTAGATCATAATTTTTTATACCAAACAAACTGTGAATTGAGACGGAGAAAGTATACTATACTTCTATATTCGTATATACTCCATGTTTTTTTATTTATTTTTGGTTGTAACTGTCATTCTTCATGCTTAATGGTGTAGAATCCTAGATTGCCGAACGAACATAATGTAAAAATAATAATTGAGTATTATTTGAGTAGTATTTTTTTTGTTCATTGTCCAGATTGAAGCTCGTTTATTCCGGATTCGTGTCGCGTAGGGCTCCATTCAAGAAAAACACTCCCTATAAAAAAAAACTTTTCCAAAATTCAAATTTGAGACCTTTAATTAAAGCAAAAGCAACACTATTTGATGCACCATATTCTTTGGTGGCAGTAGTTTGTTAGTATTAAGTGTAAATTATGTGATGTGAGAGGTGAGGAAAGAAAAGGAAACAAAGAAAAGTAAAGATAGTACAAACACTATTTAACTTGTTTGGATGCTTGTTAGCTATTGTAATGTATCATGTTATTTTAATTATTATTCCAGATTTATAATATCTTATGTTCCATTTTGTGTAACCAACAATTTAATGTAATTGTATCATTATTTTATTTTTATATTATCTTTTTACTATAGTTTTTCTTCGTAATTTGCTTTTTTTTTTATTGCCAGATTTATTTATTAAATTATTGATGATATTCTGAAACGACAAAAAATGATATAATTCATAGATGGAATCACCTAAGGTGAAGAGTGATTCAGTATACATTTTTTGTTGGAAAATCATGTGATGAACATATGTAAATTATTAGCAATTATGAGTGTATATTTAATTTTGCACATCTTTAACATAATTGAATTTATTTTTATTACACTATTTATCAAATTCTTAATTCCACCATTAAAATATTTATTTATTTTTTATTTTATATTCGATGTTCGAATCCAAAGTCTACATGGATCTCGACTAAATTTGCCTATTTTATGACCTATTTAAGAGTGATGATTTCATTTTTTTTCTTCAAAATTTAAATCTGAAACCTTTGAATATGCATAAAAAGGATTAACCATAGCATCATGTTAAACTCAAATATGATACGATACATTATAAAATAATATATAACGATGATATCCAAGAAAAGAGGAAGATTGAAATATAGGTAGGTAAATAGTACATATATATACTGTTTAGAGGGAAAAAAAGAAAAAAAACCACCGCATCAGTACAGCTGAGCAAACACACACACTCATAGTACAACACGCTTCCATTTTCAATTTCCATTCACATTCACATTCACATTCCTCTCTAATCTTATCATTCATCCCAACCTTTCGCTACCTTCTTCTTACCCCCCACCCCCACTACCCTAACCACCCACCTTTCTCTTTTCTTCCTTCTTCTTCACCGTCGGTGAATCGGCGGCGTTGCTGCTGTTTCTTGAATACCGTAAAGTTATTTCTTATCTTCATCTGTTAGTTGTTGTATTCCTTTTGGCTAGTGTTTCTTCTTGTTGAGCTAAATTCTCGGTCTAGAATCTAGATGCTTCTTGTTTCTTCATTTTCCCAGTAATTCATGAGTCAACGCTGAGATTTAGGAGGTGGGTATGTGGCTTCCTGTTAATTGGTATCATGGTTGTCTCTTTGTACTCTTTCTCGACTTTTGGGGTCGTACAGAAGCTGATTAGTGCTCATCTTTCTTCTTTTTCTCTTTTCACATCGGTATTCTCAATTATTGACTTCTGATCTGTAGCTAACACTTGTCCGATCGGAATCTTTTTTTCTTCTTCTTCTTGCTGAGAGACGTCTCTGGATTTGGATCTTAATACGCATACACACAAAGTACTTAGATGGAAGCGAGTGTGGGAGAGCGTTTTTATCAAATGGGAGGAACGGATCTGCGGGGATTAGGGAAGAGGAGCTTGGAGTGGGATCTGACGGATTGGAAATGGGATGGAGATCTTTTTATTGCGACCCCTCTTCAGCAAAACCCATCTAATTACCAGAGTAGACAGTTTTTCCCTGTTGAAACTGGAAATCTGGCTTCATCCAACAGTTCATCTTCTTGTTCAGATGAAGTAAATCATGGGATGGAGCAACAGAGGAGGGAATTGGAGAAAAGGAGGAGGGTTATTGTGGTTGATGAAGATGATTCTGGGCCTCTTTCGTTGAAGCTTGGTGGACAAGGTGAGCCAGCTGCCGACGCCGGCAGGGAACTGGGGAACTGGGATGGAGCCGCCGGAAAAAGGACTAAATTAGCTGCACCTGCTGCTACCAGAGCTGTATGTCAGGTTGATGATTGTGGAACGGATCTCAGTAAGGCTAAAGACTACCATAGGCGGCATAAGGTTTGTGAGATGCACTCCAAGGCTAGTAGAGCACTCGTTGGGAATGTTATGCAGCGTTTCTGCCAGCAGTGCAGCAGGTTTGTTCCCTCTTTCTTCTTACTTATTGCCCTATCGGCTTCTTCACGATGACTTTCTGCAGCTTTATTTATGTTTTAGCACGCTTCTCTGCTGTAAGATAGTCTATCAAAAGTTCTGTTTCTTTTTCCTTTTGGGGTTTGGGTGTGGGGGAGGCAGGTCTTGGGAAGGAAATGGTACAAAAAGAGCGGACAGACTATAAATGATTAATATAACTGACTTAGAATAATTTGGGGTTGAGGTTCAGTTGATTGATTAATTGAGTGATGGTAATTCTTGTGAATCCTACGGAAAAAATCATATCTTTTTTGTGTTTGATTGCTTCTGCTTGGGTTGTATAAATTATTATGTGGTTATATTCCATAAAGTTCTGCTTTTATACTCAGGTTTCATGCTCTTCAAGAGTTTGATGAAGGAAAACGAAGTTGTCGTAGACGCCTAGCAGGACATAATAAAAGGAGGAGAAAGACACAATCAGAAACTGTAGCTAACAATAATTCATTGAACGATGGCCAGGCTAGTGGTTATTCCTTGATGAGCCTGCTAAAGATACTCTCCAACATGCACTGTGAGTAATTCCTAGATTTCCTTCTGATATGTTTTGACTTCGCAAATTATTTGACATGTTCCTCAATTATTCTTTTTGGTTCTGAATTTGTTTTGCTGCTTGAGCTATATAATTCACTGCAAGGTTATGATTTCATCAATTGCAGCAAACGGAGCAAACCACACTGAAGATCAGGACCTTTTATCTCATCTACTAAGAAGCCTTGCCAGCCAGGGTCCCACAAATGGGGACAAAAGCTTATCTGGACTTCTACAAGAATCTTCAAACTTGCTGAACAACAGGTCAATTCTTCGAAATCCAGAAATAGTTTCCTTGATCTCAAATGGTTCACAGGCACCTCCTAGACCCAAAGAGCGTCAGTTCACTAATTCGGCAGCTGAGATGCCCCAGAAAAGGCTAGAAGATGCGCGGACTGCTTCTTCTCAAAGTCCAGGCATTTTGTTTCCCATTCAAAGCAATTCTCAAGCTTACACACCAGGCGGGGAAAGTACCACTGGCAGGAGCAAGTTGATTGACTTCGATTTGAATGATGCGTATGTTGATTCAGATGATTGTGGAGACGATATAGATAGATCCCCTGTGCCTGAGTGCCCATCTTGGTTACAACAGGACTCTCACCAGTCAAGTCCACCTCAAACAAGTGGAAATTCAGATTCCGCCTCTGCCCAGTCACCTTCCAGTTCCAGTGGTGACAATCAGGTACTCCTAAAAGCACCTCCTCAGATTTGTATGTTGTACTTGTGCTGCAAATTTCATTGTTTTGGTTTCTTCTTTTGTTCTTTAATCCCATCTTTACACTCTCGTCTAGATGGAATTAAAGAACCTTTTTCAGTCAGCTTCTGCTCTCTCTGATCATTAAGAACATGCCAATTTCTGAGTGTTGCACAATGGTCTTGTTTGATGATTGCATTATTATGTTTAGATAAAGCCTGAATGTTATTAAAAATTATCACTTTGTTGCTTAAAGCGATGAGGCTTACCAACCTTTGGTTTAACACATCATAGCGAAAGCTAAGAGCTTTAGGGAGATGTACACTTGAAACAGTGATGTTCAAAGTGATCCAAACAAGAAGTGTGGACCGGTTCTTTAGATTTCAACTTTGAGGAGTTGGATCAGCATTATTGGAGTTGCTTGACTTCTCGCTGTTTGCATCTTAGCCCAAGGACCTCATTGTTTTTTGTGCTTTTCACTTTTAAAAACATCGAATCCACCAAGCTTATATTTGATTATGTTCAATGCTGAAGTTTATGCTTCCATTGTGTACAAGACAGAGTATCTTACAAAATGAAAGATAGACAGAAGTCGACAACAACCCAGTCTCGTAACTTGATATTTGTTTATTTCCCAAAATTTTGTCTGAATCTTTTTTTCATTTGATGCAGAACCGCACAGATCGGATTGTTTTTAAACTATTTGGAAAAGGTCCTAGTGATTTTCCATTTGTCGTACGAGCTCAGGTACTTAATTGTCTTATGGCACATGGTTTTAATTGTCGTATGGCACATGGTTTTTATTTTGTTGTATGTTTCTGGATAGCTTAAACTCCGTGTTACTTAATTCTTTTTCAAAATTTTCTTTGAATTGTTTTGAAATTGCAGATTCTTGACTGGTTATCTCACAGTCCAACGGAGATTGAGAGCTACATTAGACCTGGTTGCGTTGTGTTGACCATATATCTGCGGCTTCCTGAGTCTGCATGGGAGGAGGTACTGTATATTAATTGAAAGCCGGTAATGTGACGTAGTTGGGATGTCTATGGAAACCTGTTTGACATGTGAAATTATTTGTTTTGTACAGCTTTCTTATGATCTGAGCTCCAGTTTGAGTAGGCTTTTGGATGTCCCTGGTGGTGATAGCTTCTGGACAAAGGGATGGATTTACATTAGGGTGCAGAACCAAATTGCATTTGTGTGTGATGGTCTGTTCAAATTTATATCTTCTACCATTTTAAATTCCTTTCCAAACCCAATATATAAAGTCAGCTAGAATATATCTTTTCTGGCGAATTTTGCATTGGCAACTGTCCTCCGTTGAGATCTTACTCTCTTTTGTTTATGTGCTGCAGGGCAGGTTCTGTTGGATATGTCATTGCCTTGTGTTAGTAATGACGACAGTACACTATTAAGTGTCAGACCCATAGCTGTGCCGGTATCTGACAGAGTTCAATTTTTAGTCAAAGGCTATAATTTAACTAAGCCATCCACAAGGTATGCATCATGATTACGTGTTTGATAGATATTACAATGGCAAACTTCTTTTCTTCTCCCTTTAGAGGATTTTGGTGGCACATTTCCTTGCAAACTCTGTTAGTGAAGTCTATGTTTGTTTTCTTTATTTTTTGTTTCCAGATTACTTTGTGCTTTAGAAGGTAACTACCTGGATCCAGAAGCAGATAATGAGGTAGAAGAACATGTTGATGGTGGTGACAAGGATGATAAGCTCCAATCCCTAAATTTCACATGTTCTATTCCAGCAGTCGGTGGAAGAGGATTTATTGAGGTGAACCTTTTCCTCGGCTTGTCGTTTTCCTGTTTCAGCTTAATTTGTTAAATCTGATAAGAAAAGGTAGAACATTTGTCTTTCTAATGACTTGAACATGCTACAAGAATGTCATTTTATGTGGCACCCTTTCCTTTTTAGTCCGTCCCAAAAAGAATGTCACTTTACTATAATTAGAAACAATTTAACTTAAAAATCCTCAATTGATTTTCAATGAAATGATTTACAACCACACAAATATCTTAAGATTGCTTTATACCATAAGTTTCTTAAGTCTTCCTTATTTTCTTAAACACCGTGCCAAGTCAAATGGTGCCACATGAAATAGGATGGAGGGAGTAAATTGGTTTTAAGCTACTTGTCATTTTAGAAAATCAAGTAAGAAGTAATTTTTTTCTACTTCTATCACTGCTCAATTGAAGTGGAGAGATTAAAATGGTGAAAGGAAGAGGAGTATGAAATTGAGATCAAAGAATAATTAAGGGTTCTCTAGTCAAGCCATCCTTTTAGTTGATGTTTTCTTAAGGGGTGTGCAAAAGGGGAACATAACAAGTAAAATGGACTGGAAAGTGCATTAATGTGTTGGTGTATATTTTGATGTTCCACTCTGATTCACATTTAATATGCCTCTGAAATAGATATAACTATTTCGCCATTTGTAGTGCATAATACTTGCTAGTTTTTCACTACTTCATTGCCCTTTTCCGTTATCGACAATCTCGTTCTTATGATACTTTCAACAATGCCTCTGAATAGCATTAGTTCATTGATTTGTGCATCTGAATAGTAAGGTTTTCAAGTTGTGTTATCCAGAATTGTCACCTAGGCGCATTAATTACTGTCTTGTTGATCAAGCTCTTTTAGAATGTGCAAATCTGTTCTTCCTGCAAGTTATTTCCTTCATATGGTGATTCCTCTTTAAGTGCATAAGACACCTACCTATAGGCTCAGACAAGCTACTATTTCCCAAGTTGGGTACACACGATATCTACATATAATGATATAAGTGCATCTAATTTACTCGTAAACATTCATCATTAATGGAACATATATCTACCTTGAGAAATGAATTTATTGTTTGCGAGGGAAATATATATTCTTTTTCATACTTTAGAGCAGATGACTAGGATGAATATCCAGTTTCTAGGGCTAGGTTCTTTCAACAATTATGGATGTGTGCATGGAAGGTAGCAGGTTGGGAATTTACCCCAAGGATCCTGACAAGTTTTCAACTGCCGTCAACCATAAAGCTATACTGAAATTCTAATCTTCTTCTCCAAGGTTGCCCAATTTGCTTCACTCGTTCCTTCTCAGAGAAATCTCTTTTACTTTACCATATGGCTGGGTTATTACATTATGTTTGCGCTTCTCCAAATGTTGCTTTGTACTTGCTCAGAAATAAGCTGTGGGTTTACATGGAGACTTCTCTCTATGTTATCCAACTCTAAATTATGAAGGCTCATTCATATATGTCTCCACATAAGTACTCGTAGCTACTTCCATAAGACATTCACTTCATCACGATTATGCATAGGTTGCTTGCAGTATTGTAGCTTCCTCAATTTTGGAAACACTCAAATTTATTTTCTCATGTCGATTATGTTATTCAAGTCTCATAATGTACTGAGTTTATGAAGTAGACCTAGGTCCAACTTTTGGTGCCTGGTGCATAAGTTTTTACCTGTTAAAATGTTCCCTTTTTCAACAATATATATTTAAGTAGCTCTAGAGCTAATGGATTGCCTTTTGTTCTACATTACTGTTCTGTTATGCTATAAAGATATCTGGTGCCTATGTTCAATTTCCAAAAAGATATCTGGTACCTATATTATATGATGTAGTATGTTACAGTCAAAAGTGTTAGGAGGGAATGCATTTTTCGCAAAATCTCCCAAACAAGTGGCATACACTCTAAGTGATGCTGAGATTCTTTTGTTTATCTAGGTTGAAGATCATGGAGTCAGCAATAGCTTCTTCCCATTTATAATTGCAGAGGAGGATGTTTGCTCTGAAATCCGTATGCTTGAGAGTGATCTAGAGTTGACTTCATCAGATTATGTCAAGGGGCATACAAATAATATTGAAGCAAGAAATCAAGCCATGGATTTTATTCATGAACTTGGTTGGCTGCTTCATAGAAATAATTTGAGGGCTAGATTAGAGCATTTTGGTCCTAATGCCGTTCTCCATCCTTTGAAGCGGTTCAAGTGGCTTGTGGAGTTCTCCGTAGACCATGAGTGGTGTGCAGTAGTTAAGAAACTATTGAACATTCTCCTTGATGGAACTGTGGGTGGAGACTATTCTTCCTTGAAATATGCTCTCACTGAGATGGGTCTTCTGCATAAAGCTGTGCGTAGGAATTCTAGGCCTTTGGTGGAATTGCTTTTAACATATACCCCCACAAATGTAGCAGATGAACTATGTTCTGAATACCAATCTCTGGTTGGGGTCGGTGGGGAATTCTTGTTTAGACCCGACTGTGTAGGGCCTGGGGGTTTGACACCTCTTCATGTTGCAGCTGGCATAGATGGATATGAAGATGTGCTAGATGCATTGACAGATGATCCTGGAAAGGTATTTAATTCCATCTGTTGGATGGATTTATTACTTTTTTTTATGAGGCTATGATCTGTTTAGCTATCGGTATTCTCTGAACATGCTAAAATTTTCCCATGCAGGTGGCAATTGAAGCGTGGAAGAACACTCGTGATAGCACTGGTTTCACACCAGAAGATTATGCCCGCTTGCGAGGCCATTATTCTTACATTCACCTGGTACAGAGGAAAATTAGCAAGAAAGCAAACAGCGGACATATAGTGGTTGATATTCCTCGTGTTCCATCTGTCGTTGAGAACAGTAACCAGAAAGATGAAGTGTGTGCAACCACCAGCTTAGAGATATCAATGACTGAGAGAAAAGCCTTTCCTCGGCCATGCAGACTCTGTGATAGGAAGCTGGCTTATGGAAGTCGGAGTCGATCTCTACTGTACAGGCCTGCAATGTTCTCAATGGTGGCTATGGCTGCTGTATGTGTTTGTGTTGCTCTCCTATTCAGGGGCTCACCGGAAGTTCTGTACATTTTCCGTCCATTTAGGTGGGAAATGGTGGACTTTGGAACAAGCTAATTTCACCAGTCCACAATAAATGTGATAAAAAAGTATATTAGTTTACTTGTACCAGTATTTTCGTCTATATAAAAGAAGACTATAGGGCCTGAGATATGCTGTAGGAATAGCCCTTCAGACAGTTAAGTTGTTATACCAACTTTTTAACATATTTATTTTGTTTGATAAAAGTGTATCCTTTCATTGGGACCTAGTAACTAGGTCTAACTTTCCCTCTTTTATTTAATCTTTATTTGCATTTTGGTGATATTGAATTCTGTAAATAAGTTTGTTTTATTTGTAAAACTACAATAAGAGAACTTTTCCTCCACCAAAGTAAGTTTTTTTTTTTTTTTTACAACATAACAATAAGAGAATCCTTGCCTGCCGGTCGTGAACTCTTTTCCTCAGAAGAAGCAATGACGGTATCAAGGGAACATGCAAAAGCTAACACTGAGTGGATGATCTTGGCATCCACCGAGATAACTTTCTCTTCCCTTATTAATTTTGTTTTGGGTAGAATGGCCTGAGAAACTCTCCTACTTGTCTTGATTTGACATTTCGATTACTATACTCGAAGTTTTATTTATACTCTTAAACCTGTTTAAAACTAATATTTTGAATACCTTTGAGTGTTGTATAAGCTTATGTGATATTTATTCTGCTAAGTTGGATAAAGTGTGTGGTTACATGCCTTTGTAAGCAAGTCAACATAATAATTAGAAATTTTATAAATATTAAAATCAATGGGGGAAATGACAATAAAAAATGAGAGAGAGTATCATTATTCATAGTGGAAATAGCCATGAAAATTGTGTAAGTTATTATTTCAGAGATCCTCTTTCGCTTTCGATTAAACTTTTTTCTTTTAATTTAGGAAGGTAAATTAAAATATAATAAATAAATTTTAGTAAATGATGGTGTGTTAAATTATGTGGACCAAAAGTGTCATTCATGTCAAGCAAGTGAGGAATATATATGAGGGGTTTAAAATATTTTTTTTTTTGATCGAGTTCAAGTATTTAGATGAAACTTCGAACAATATACGAGCTTGGATGTCTTTTTTGGTTTCTTAGTGGGTGTCTGATACCCACATTAGAGTTTGACGAAATTTGAATTCGCGCTAGAAAGTTTTAACGCCCATTTCCACATTTATAGGCCCTTTTTAAGGAATCACATAAATTTCTCAATTTTTCGTGTGTATGGCCCTGGAGCACCCAATTTTTTTTCTCAAAAACCTTTATGAGGACCTCCATAATGAGTTGGGGAACCATCACGTTTACTCATACCATTTTTTTAATGCTCATTTTCGCATTTACAGGCCCTTTTTTAGGAATCGCCCAAACTCCTCAATTTTTCATGTGAATTAGCCCATGGATCTAGCGCACCAGAGCACCTAAAACTTTTTCTCAAAAATCTTTACGAGGACATCCGTAATGAGTTGGGGAACCATCACGTATGCTCACACCACTTTTTAACGCCCATTTCCACATTTACAGGCCCTTTTAAGGAATCGCGAAAAATTCCTCAATTTTTCGTGTATATTATAGCCCATGGATCTGGTGCCCCAAAGCACCCAAATTTTCCCCCCAAAACACTTTATGAGGACTTCCGTAATGAGTTGGAGAACCATCACATATACTCACATCATTTTTTAACGCTCATTTCCGCATTTACAGGCCCTTTTTTAGAAATAGCGTAAATTTCCTCAATTTTTCGTGTGTATTAGCCAATGGATCTGGCTCCCTGGAGCACCCAATTTTTTTCTCAAAAAACTTTATGAGGACCTCCGTAATGAGTTGGGGAACATCACGTATACTCACACCATTTTAATGTCCATTTCCGCATTTACAGGCCCTCTTTTAGAAATCACACAAATTCCTCAATTTTTCGTGTGTATGTCCATTGATCTGGCGCCCTAAAACACCCAAAAAAAATTTCTCTAAAAAGTTTATGAGGACATCCGTAAGAAGTTGGGGAACCATCACGTATACTCACATCATTTTTTAACGTCCATTTCCGTATTTACAGACCCTTTTTTAGGAATCACGCAAATTCCTCAATTTTTCGTGTGTTAATGTTCATGCATCTAGCACCCCGGAGCAACCAAATTTTTTTTCTCAAAAACTTTATGAGGACCTCCGTAATAAGTTGAGAAACCATCACGTATACTCATACCACTTTTAACCCCCATTTTAGCGTTTACAAGACTTTTTTTAAGAATCCCGCAAATTTCTCAATTTTTTCGTGTGTATTAGCTTATGGATCTGGTGACCTGGAGCACTCAATTTTTTTCTCTTAAAAAACTTTAGGAGGACCTTCGTAATGAGTTGGGAACCATCACTTATACTCACACCATTTTTTTAACGTTCATTTCCGCATATAAAGGCTCTTTTTTAGGAATTGCACAAATTCCTCAATTTTTCGTGCGTATTAGCTTATGAATCTGATCCCCGAAGCACCCAAAACTTTTTTCCCAAAAAAATTATGAGAACCTCCGTAATGAGTTGGGGAACCATCACGTATACTCACACCATTTCCTTAACGCTAATTTCCGCATTTACATACCCTTTTTAGAAATCGTGCAAATTCCTTAATTTTTCGTGTGTATTAGCTCATGGATGTGGCGCCTCGGAGGACCCAAAATTATTTTCT
This sequence comes from Solanum gracilifrons, assembly GCA_029582605.1. Lineage (NCBI taxonomy): Eukaryota > Viridiplantae > Streptophyta > Magnoliopsida > Solanales > Solanaceae > Solanum > Solanum gracilifrons. Next base: position 21,400 of record JAJOOH010001509.1, read on the forward strand.
CAAAAAACTTTATAACCACCTCTGTAATGAGTTAGGGAACCACCACGTATGATCACACTATTTTTTAATGCCCATTTCCGTATTTATAGACCATTTTTTAAGAATCGCTCAAATTCCTCAATTTTTCGTGTGTATTGGCCCATGGATCTGGCACCCCAGAGCACCCAATTTTTTTTTCTCAAAAAACTTTATGAGGACCTCCACAATCAGTTGGGGAACCATTACGTATACTCACACCATTTTTTAACATTCATTTTCGTATTTACATGCCATTTTTTAGGAATCGCGCAAATTTCTCAATTTTCTGTGTATATTATTAGTCCATGGATCTGGCGCCCCAGAGCATCCAAAAGTTTTTCTCAAAAGATTTTGTGAGGACATTTGTAATGAGTTGGGGAACCATCACGTATAATCACACTATTTTTTTATAGCTCATTTCTCATTTACAAGCCCTCTTTTAGTTACGCGCAAATACCTCAATTTTTCGTGTGTATTAGCCCAAGAATATGGCACCCAGAGTACCCAAATATTTTTTCTCAAACACTTTATGAGGACCTCTGTAATGAGTTAGTGAACCATCACTTTTAGTCACACCATTTTTTTACGCTCATTTTCTTATTTACATGCTCTTTTTTAGGAATCACGCTAATTTCTCAATTTTTCGTGTGTATTAGCTTATGGATCCAGCGCACCAAAGCACCAATTTTTTTTCTTCAAAAAACTCTTTTAGGACATCCGTAATGAGTTGGGGAACATCACGTATACTCACACCATTTTTAACGCCCATTTCCGCATTAGGAGGACTTCCGCAATGAGTTGGGGAACCATCACGTATTCTCACACCATTTTATTAATGCTCATTTCAGCATTTACATGTGTATTTTTAGGAATCGCGCGAATTTCTCAATTTTTCGTGTGTATTGGGCCCATAGATTTGGCGACCCGGAGCATCCAAATTTTTTTTTCTCAAAAAACTTTATGAGGAACTTCGTGATGAGTTGGGGAAACATCACGTATAATCACACCATTTTTTTAAAGCTCATTTCCGCATTTACATGCCATTTTTTAAGAATCAAGCAAATTATTCATTTTTTCGTGTGTATTAGCCCATGGATCTGGCGCCCTGGAGCACCCAATTTTTTTTTGATAACCTACATAATGAGTTGGGGAATTATCACATATACTTACACAATTTTTTAACGCTCATCTCCACATTTACAACCCCTGTTTTAGAAATTGCGCAAATTTCTCAATTTTCGTGTGTATTAGCCCATGGATCTGGCGCCCTGATGCACCCAATTTTTTTTTCTCAAAAAAGTTTATGATGACCTCCGTAATGAGTTGGGGAACCATCACGTATACTCACACCATTTTTTTAACGCTCATTTCCGCATTTACATGTCCTTTTTTAGGAATCACGCAAATTCCTCAATTTTGTGTTACCTATGGATTTGGCGTCCCGGAGCACCTAAATTTTTTTTCTCAAAAAACTTTATGAGGGCCTCCGTAATGAGTTAGGGGAACCATCATATATATTTATACCATTTTTTTAACGTTCATATCTTCATATACATGCCTGTTTTAAGAATCATGCAAATTCCTCATTTTTTTGTGTGTATTATCCCATGGATCTTCATCACCCAAATTTTTTTCTTTAAAAACTTTATGAGAACATCTGTAATGAGTGGGGGAACTATTACATATACTCACACCATTATTTTAACGCCTATATTCGCATTTAAAAGTCCTTTTTTAGGAATCGCGCAAATTCCTCATTTATTTGTGTGTATTAGGCCATGGATCTGGCGCCCCGAAGCACCCAAAATTTTTCTCTCAAAAAATATTATGAGGACCTCCGTAATGAGTTGGGAACCATCACGTATACTCACACCATTTTTAACGCTCATTTCGGAATTTGCAGGCCCATTTTAGGTATCGCGCAAATTTCTCAATTGTTCGTGTGTATTAGATCATGGATCTGGGGCCCCGAAGCACCCAATTTTTTTTTCTCAAAAAAAGTTACGAGGACATATTTAATGAGTTGAGGAACGATCACGCATACTCACACTATTTTTTAACGACCGTGTTCGTATTTACTGACCCTTTTTTAGGAATCACGCAAATTAATCAATTTTCTGTGTGTAGCCCATGAATCTAGCACCTCAGGGCACCCAAAATTTGTTTTCAGAAAACTTTATAAGAACCTTCGTAATGAATTGGAGAACCACCACGTATATTCATACCTTTTTTTTAACGCTCATTTCTGCATTTACAAGCCCTATTTTAGAAATCGCGCAAATTTCTCAATTTTTAATGTGTATTATCCATTGGATCTAGCGCCTGGAGCAGCCAAATTGTTTTTCTCAAAAAACTTGTAAGGACTTGGGACCATCACGTATACTAACACCATTTTTATAATGCTCATTTCCGCATTTACAAGTCCTTTTAGAAATCACACAAATTCCTCAATTTTTCATGTGTATTAGCCCATTGATCTGGCGGCCCGGAGCACCCAAATATTTTTCTCAGAAACTTTATGAGGACCTCCTTATTGAGCTGGATAACCATCACGTATAATCACACCATATTTTTCGAGCCAATTTCCGCATCTACAGGCCCTTTTTTAGGAATCGCTCAAATTCCTCAATTTTTCGTGTGTATTAGCCCATGGATCAGTCCCCCGGAGCACCCAAATTATTTTTCTCAAAAAACTTTATGAGGACCTCCGTATTGAGTTCGGGAACCATTACGTATATTCACACCATTTTGTTCGCGCCCATTTCTGCATCTACATGCCTTTTATTAGAAATTGCGCAAATTCCTCAATTTTTTGGCGCCTAGAGAACCAAAATTATTTTTCTTAAAAAACTTTATGAGGACCTCCGTATTGAGCTGGATAACCATCACATATACTCACACCATTTTGTTCGCTCCCAATTCCGCATTTACGGGTTCTTTTTTAGGAATCACATAAATTCCTCAATTTTTCGTGTGTATTAGCCCATAGATCTGCCGCCTCGGAGCACCAAAATATTTTTTCTCAAAAATCTTTATGAGGACCTCTGTATAGAGATGGGGAATCATCATGTATACTTACACCATTTCCGCATCTACGGGATCTTTTTTAGGAATCGCGCAAATTCCTCAATTTTTCGTGTGTATTAGCCTATGGATCAGGCACTCGGAGCACCCAAATTTTTTTTCTCAAAAAACTTTATGAAGACCTCTGTATTGAGCTGGAGAACCATTACCTATACTCACACTATTTGTTTCGCGCTCATTTCCGCATCTACATACCCTTTTTTAGGAATCGCGCAAATTTCTCAATTTTTCGTGTGTATTAGCCTATGGATCTGGCGCCCAGAGCACCATAATTTTTTTCTCAAAAAACTTTATGAGGACCTCCGTATTGAATTGGGGAACGATCACGTATACTGACACCATTTGTTTTGCTCCCATTTCCGCATCTACAGACCCTTTTTAGGGATCGTGCAAATCCCTCAATTTTTCATGTACAATTAACCCGTGGATATGGCGCCAAGAGCACCAATATTTTTTGTCAAAAAACTTTATGAGGACCTCCGTATTGAGCTGAGGAACCATCACGTATACTCATATCATTTTTTTCACGTTAATATCCGCATCAACAAGCCCGTTTTTAGGAATCACGCAAATTCGTCAATTATTCGTGTGTTAATATCTCATAGAACTGGCGCCCGAAGAACATTTTTTTCGCACCTATTTCCATATCTACTTTCCCTTTATTAGGAATCGTGTAAATTTCTCAATTTTTCGTGTGTTAATATTAGCCTATGGATATGGCGGCCAAAGGAACCCAAAATATTTTTCTCAAAAAACATTATGAGGACCTCCGTATTGAGCTAGGGAGCCATCATTTTACTCAATTTTTCGTGTGTATTAGC
>JAJOOH010001510.1:0-39772 GCA_029582605.1 Solanum gracilifrons
GAAAAAAATTCGCATTTTTCCACCACCTGTTGTATGTACTTGATAGTGGGTGTTCTTTAGCAAATTTAAGTCTCAGTTTTGATCAATACTAATGACTTGAATAGTGCTCATAATTGAACAAACATGAATGTACGGCTACGATGAGACCAAATGAAATTGCATGGATAATAGGTGAACTTTTTGCATCTCATTGTGATTAGCCATGTATCAAATTGATTCTCTTGCGATGAACGTTGCACACTAGCGAAAATGTGGAGTCTTGTTTGACTTTAGTGTCGATGCCTTGTATGATGAGCTTACTGTGAACCTTGCATGATAACACCTAGAATTTGCCCCATTGGTCCGGTCAACTAAGTAAGGCTATCTCTTGATATGATCTTAGGCAACTTTGAAGAGTGTGAGCCAATTTGACATATACCACTTTTGTGGCCTACCTTGTGAGTGTGTGAACCTCTCTTGAACACCCGTTGAACCTTACCTTTCTTTGGAAGAAACTTGATGACAACATGACATTTCTTGACCCATTACCCTTAGTTGGGGGTGTGGTAAAAAGAAAAAGGAAAGTCAAGAATTGCAAAGAAAGTCTCCTTTAACCCATGATGTTGAGAAAAATGGAACCCCTCCATACAAAAAAAAAGAGAAAAAGAGAAGAAAAGAGTGTAAAAGATATGTTGTGGAATAAAGTACAAAATAAATGGGGTTCCCAAACAATCCGTGGGAAGTGAATAATAGGATGACTTATAAGAACTAAAGAAAATGATGAAGGAAGAGGAAAGGAAGTGTTGTGAGCACCACATTTCAGGATGAAAGTCACTGAGCCTAAATGACTATACATGTGCACTCAGCCCCATTATAAACCTTGTAAAGACATATTTGATCTTAAGTGAGCTGAAACAAATGTCGATTGGAAAATACGGGCAAACCTATGGGTGAAAGCATGCATAGTGTTCTTCTTTTTTAGTGTGACCATTGCATTTGATTCTGAAGATTTATATGATTAAACCATTGTGTATGAGTATGGAATCAACCTTTGTGGGAGGGCAATCGAATACTTTTGTTGAGCTTGAACTTGCATTTGAAGCAAGTATTGCGAGCGTGAGAATCTTTGGAAATAGTGTGTCACAATTTGAATCTTTCGGTACACAGTTGATCCTGGCATGAGTAAATTGAGTTTTGTTGTATACATTCATGATCCAGTCTTATGTAGCACTGTTTGAGACATCCTTTTTCAACAGCTGAACTTGAGTTTTACTTGAGGACAAGCAAAAGTTTAAGTTGGGGGTGTTGGACTCATTTAGGAAAATATTTTGATAGAATTAGTGTCTTCAAATGCATAATTTGTCTTAATATCTGATGAAAACCCTTAAATTTCAGGTATTTAGAGTTTGAGGCAAAACATGTACACTACTTGGCAAGAAGGAACAAAGCAGCTGAAAAGAACGAAGAAATGAAGGCCTGAGGATCGCCGAGCCCAGTTGGCGAGTCGCCGATCGGCCTGGAGATCGCCTTTTGTTCCAGTGTGCTGAGCCCTGAAGGGAAAGATCAAGTTGGCGATGAAATGGAGCAGTCAGCGTGTCGCCGAGTAGTTCCGCGAAGCAGTACCATATCGCCCAATGACTCAAAGCGTAAAGAGGCTAAAGCAAGAAGGCGATGAAATCGACCAAAAGGCAGATCACCGAGTGTATCGGCGATCCCGACTAACTGTGCCGAGTGATCCGCTATAAATACTTGTTGAAATTGTTAGCTTAGTATCAATCAAGAAATCAAGTCATACACAATTTTTATTTCAGACTTAGAATATTTTCAGTTCCAAGTTGTAAAGGGTTTTGGAGACTTTGTTCTAAAACCTTGAAGATTCAAAGGGTTTCACTTCAAGAAATTGGACATGGGTCTCAAATATTCTTTACTCTTGACGTGTTTTAAGACATAATTCTTCATACCCAGTTGATGGAAACTGATATTGGTATAAAATTTTATCTCTTTTACATGTCTAGCTAAAACCCCAATTCTTGGGGTGTGAATTTGTGTAAATGGGTTAGATTATCTGTTGGGTCTTGCTTGTTGATGGTTTATTTGTTGTTTAAATGTGATTTTGTTTAGTAGTTGTGTATGACCATAATGGAATTGTAGTTGCAAATACGATTTCATCTTAGTGTTTTTGGCTTGCTCGAGAGAGAGGTCATAAAACTAAGACTACTAAATTGATAGTCGATGGTATTGGGTCGACATGGGTTCAGCTCGAGAAAGTGAATCCTAGTCCTTCTCCCACACATTCAGCTCGAGATAGTGAATGGGCTAAGACGGAGGATGTGTTTATTGCGACAACTCGGTGTTCGAGAGAAACCGAGTTGATTCGGGGTAAGTTGGTTGAGAGAGAATTTAACCCCACTATAGTCTAGCCTAGTCACAAATACTCAACAAATTTACTATCAAAAGCATGTACCCGATAGTCTAGTGTATCCTGTATTCCTATCACATCCCAAGAATCCCATCTCCATATCTCGTTTTCTTATATTTTTACTGTTTTTACTATTAGCATAATACAAACCCCCATTGATAATTGATGTTTGTGTCTCCCCTTAGATTTAGTTTGATTTTAATCGTTAATATCTATAGCTATGACTAATTAGAACTAGATTTTATACTTCTATTAATTCTCAAAACGACTCCCTGTGGGAACGATCCTAACTCTTGGTTGGGTTATATCACTACACGCTATCGTATGGCACATGAACAAAAATATTGTCAGTTGATTACGTCTTTAAACATCAAGTCTTCCGCAGAGTAAGTAAGCCAGGCCAAGGGTTTGGTTGGGGCCAGAAATGGTTCTCAAGTGCCAACCACATCCGTGGTGTAGGTTTGGGGTGTGACATTCGTAAACTGTAATGACCCTCATATTCATTTTTGTGTGCTTTTATTATTTTTTCCCTTCTCGTAGCTTATGTATAGCTTTTGTATGGTGCTGAGTTGGGTGACATTTTCCTATGGTGGTCAGGCGAGTTTTGAGATGTTTTTGCCATTAGGGAGGCTTATTGTTTAAAATAGTTGACTTTAGTCAACATCTGGATATTTTGATGTCGGGTTGAAATTATGCCAATTCCATCAGCTCTGAAGGGTAATTTTTGTCTACTGTGATGATTGGTTCAGGTGTCGAGGCTTTCATTTGAAATTTGTGTAATTAAGTGTTTTGCTTATGATTTTTACCCAACGTTTGACCTTTGTAAACTTTCTTGGTAAACGCACTTGAATAGAATTATGTCAGCGCGGTTATCTCTGGAATGTTGAGTTTCGCCTAGAACAACCTTTAGTTTAGTTTTTTATGTGATCGTGATGACCTTTGTGGCGCTTTGTGTTTTGTTTGGCATTTCTTTATAAGTGTAGTCTTTGGTCAAAATTTTGACCAAATGACCTCTGTTGGTTGTTTCATCAACTTTTTTGAGTTTGGAATGTTGTTTCCAACTAGGTAGCATAGTTTGTTTGCATTGACAGGATTCCGAACGAATTCCAAGCCCCAGGAGGAGGACTTTGGCTTCCTTGGGGAAATGCTAATGTAGTGTTACTGGTGTTGCATTCATGGAGACCAAGTGCATGGGGCTCTACTACCGTGTGGGTCTCGCCGCATTCGCGAAGGGTTGCCCTCTTTTCGTTTACTATACCTTGGTTGCATTCACGAAGGGTTGACTGGCCTAGCCTCTGTGTTCGCAAGCCTCGTGCCGGTTTGTGGAGGGTCAGCTCGGCTGACCTACATGATCGCATGTGGTCTCCACGTTGGCGAAGGCTTAACTGGAAGTTGGTGTTTTCAAAGACCTATTTTTCAGCTTGCATGTATCACTTCTAACTTGGTGTATGGGCTATTTTGAGAGATTGTTTTGAAGAATTTGAGTGTTTCTTGGTGTAATTAATCGGGGATTTACATGGGCACAATTCGGCAGCGATAAATCTTCCGTTTTTCTTGTTTATCTTCGCAAAAATTTCCTTAGTTCTCCATCGTTGATTCCTTTTGAGCTAAATTAATGGGTGTACTATTTTGGCTCGATGGTAGCTCAGATTGTGCCAATTTTTGGGGTACAACTTCCTTGAGAAATAAGGGACCTCATGACGAAGTAGATTTTGTTAGTCTGTGCGCCGGTCCCATATTTGCATTTTTTGGCTTTCTTTCCATTTTTGATTTCCTTTATTGATTTGGGTATTGTTGTGTTTGTTTTTGTGTTCTCGTGGCATTATTGATAGCTTTACATAACTCAAAGACCCATTGAAAGGAAAAAGCACCCGAGTTTTAGTTCATGTACGTTTCGCCCTCGAAGTAGTTTACAGTTTCTCTTTCCTTAGACTTGGCTCATTTAGATTAGTTGTATTTTGAGCAATATTGTATGTTTAGGTTGGAATTTAGGATTAGTTTAAGCTTTTTTATCGTTAGTTGACTTATGGCCATTATTGGGCTGCTTAGTGTAGTTTTAGCCGGAAAACCTTAGTTTAGGTAGATCCTTATGGTTGTAATCTTGGCTTATTTTTCTTGTTTGTATTTGCATTTTTCTTGTTGATTTTACTTTTTGAGAATTCAAAGTTGGGAAACAATTTTTTGGGTCTTCTTGAAGTCCATCATATGATCTTTGCTACTATATTTTAAATTTTACATTAAACAAGACTATCCAATATCTATTTTGCATAGTTTTAAGTTTAAGGGGATATTTTTACTAGTGAGTTGAGGCTGGGGTTTGGCGTTTTTTTTCCTCTCATCTTTTTGTTTTGATATCCTTTTTGGTTAAGTAAATGAAATTTATTTTGATTTTGATTAAATAAAGAGAGGAACAAAGTAGAAGGAGAATGATATACTAGGTTCATGGTATATATAACTGTAATTTCCTTTGTAAGTTAATAGATAAGTCAAGAATGACTAATTTGTCACTTTATATCGTAATAATAGGATATTTAGGAAATTTACCTGAAGAGTATGCGACAATTTATTGAGTTATTGACAAAGATGCTTCCACTAGACATTTAAAATGCATCAATCGTTTTAAAATTATAATCAATTGTTGGTAGTTACGTAAGTACCCAAGGTAAAGGACTTTTGGATTCACTCATGAAAGATCTTAATTGGTGCATGTTTTAGCGTGTCTTCAAGATTGGCTACAAAGTGAATAATTAAAACAACTTGTTAGTGTTGAAGAAAATCAAGATAATCTCGAGCAAATTGAAAAAGGTATGAGTACTTTTATTATATTTATTGTATATTATTGTTGCAAATGATTTATATTTGTTGTATATTGTTGTTCTCTTCAGATTAGCTAGCACGGGAAAAGAGCCTAACAAAGTTGATGTGTAGTACAATTGCACCTAGAAGGTGACTTTTAGAATGTTTGTTTTTTAAAAAAAAATTGACTATTGGAAACCCGAGAAGCTCTTTGGTTCATGAAAAAAGTCCATTGAAGAAATATAGGAATAGTTTAATAGACACAAATTGACGCAAATGTCAAAAGGAAATGCTGAAGATTTCTAAGCTTTTAGAGTTACCATGGTTTGGATTATCAACAGGAAATAGCAATGGTATGACTCTAACTTATATAACACATGAATCAATAGAGGCAAATGCATAAAATGAGTAAGCTAGATAAATCTCAGATTGAGAAGGATGGGAAACACACTTGGATAGATCATATTGTTCTTCCTAACAAATTTTGAAATAAACCTTTATAAAGGGTAGTTAATAAAGACGAACCAAAGAAGTAATTGACAAAAGTTTATAAGGTGACTTAAATTTAAAATTGTTAGTGAATTGATACAATTCAACATTCTGAGAAATGATTAAAATGTAATCTTGAAGTTAAGTGGAAGAAGTCGCAACATCCTTTTATTTGTCTCGTTATTATTTCATCTTCTTTTTCTATTACGACCAACATTCTCTTTGCTTGTTTTGATACTCGGATCTTTTTCTTACCGAAAGATTCATATTTGAATCTTCTTTAGTTGATAGATTCCAATTAAATTCAGCTTCAACTAGTAAGAGCTTGTTAATACACTGTAGAGCAGAAGGAAACATGACGAGATAATCAAAATAAGATTAACAATTTATTTTATTTGTAAAATACATTCTAACCAAAAGTAAACAAGGGAAGCAAACTATTATCAAACGATACTAGAAATTTGTTGAAAATATATGATATTATAAAGTAGGATAGACATATGGTTATATGAATTACCTTATAGAGGCCATCGATGGAACAAAATTTTATACTTCTCTCTATTTCTTGCATGATACGATAATTTCCATCATTTTCATATTTTATCAAAAGGTTTGAACCATAATTGACAATATTTTTATTTAAAATTGTATTTTCATTATTCGAAAGACTATCTTCACATATATCATGAAATCTCAACCAAGTTACATGTGAACATAGTCTTACAGATAATTCTGATCATAGTTTAAATGATAATATTGTCAATTATGGCTCAAACTTTTTGACAACATATGAAACTGATGGAAATTATCGTATCATGTAAGGAATATCGAGAAGAATAAAATTTTGTTCCATCATAACCTCTATAAGACAATTCATATAAACATTATGTATATCTTAGTTTAGAACATCACATATTTTCAACAAGTTTCTAGTATTGTTCAACTATAGTTTGCTTCTTCTTCACTTTTGATTATTTGATATTTGAAAAATAAAATAAATTTTTAAACTTATTCTTATAATCTCATCATGTTTTCTTGCATTCCAAAGTGTATGTACTAACAGGCTCTCACTAGTTGAATTTGATTGAAATCTTTCAACTAAAGGAGATCTAAATATGAATCATTCAGCAAAAGAACACTCAAGTATCAAAAAAATAAGAAGAATGTTAGTTGTGAGAAAAAAAAAAGAGATAACAATACGATAACAAAGAAAAGGATGTTGACTTCTTTCACCTAGCTTTAAGATTGCATTTTAATCATTTATCTGAATGTTGAATTGTATCAATTCATTAACAATTTTAAATTTAAGTCGTCATATAAAATTTGTCAATTACTTCTTTGCTCCGCCTTTATTAATTATATTTGATAAAGGTTTATTTCAAAATTCATCAATTGTAATGACCCTTGAGGTCATTTTTGTATGCTTTTACTATTTTCCCCTTCTCGAAGCTTCCTTATAGCTTTTTTATGATGCTGGGTTGGGTGACATATTTCCCAAGGTGGTCGGGTGAGTATTGAGTAGTTTTTGCCATTTGGGAGGCTTAAGGTTTGCAAGAGTTGACTTCAGTCAACATCTAGATATTTTGATGTCCAATGGAAATTTTGTTAGTTCCATCCACTGTAGAAGGGTCATTTTGGTCTAGTGAGATGATTGGTACAGGTGTCGAGGCTTTTGTTTGGAGTTTGTGTAATTAGTTGTTTTAGTTTTGAGGTTTGCCCAAAGTTTGACCTTGGTAAACTTTCTTTATAAACACGCTTCGAATGGAATTATGTCAGTGTGGTTAGCTCTGAAAAGCCTAGTTTGGTGTAGAATGACTTTTAGTTTGATTCTCAAGGTAATCGTGATGACCTTGTGGCGTTTAACGTTTTGTTTGACATTTCTTTATAAGTGTAAACTTTAGTCAACATTTTGACCAAATCATCTATGTTGGTTGTTTCATCAATTTTTCTAAGTACAGCATGTTGTTTCCAACTAGGTAGCATAGCTCATATGCGTTGATGGGATTCTGAACGAATTATGAACCCCAAACAAAGGATTTCGGCTTCCTTGTGGAACCGTTGATGTAGTGCTGCTGGTGAAGTGTTGAAGGTGTCGCATTCATGGAGACCAAGTGCTAGGGCCTCCGCGTTCGCGTGGGTCTCACCACATTTGCAAAGTGTCGCCTCTTTCACGGGCCTGTCATAGCCCAAGTCTACACCCCGGACGTGGCCGACACTTGAGAACCATTGTTGGTCCCCAAGTGAACTCTCATTCCTGCTAACTACAAGCGGAATACTAACTCAAGCACACACAAGCATCAAAACCGAAGAATTATTTTAAAATAAGTTATTAAATCTTAAAATTTATCTAAACATACAGAGTATTAAACATAAAATTTTAAATAAAATATTTGAAACTGAATACTGTAAGACTGAGACTGTCTATCTATGAAGCCACTAATGAATAAAGATAGGCGTCGGAAAAAGACCCACGACACCTCAAATCGTTACAACTAACAAATCATAAAATTAGAGCCCTTTGAAAGTAAGGAGGCCTTACCAAAAGTTGACGAGCGTATGATGTGATCTCAATGAAACTCTTGTTGATGATCCTAAGTGCTTGAATTTGCACCATGAAATGATGCAGGTCAAATGACATCAATACATTGAATGTACGAGTATGTAATAGGGTTGAATAACACAATTAACTGAACTAAAAGGCTGAAAGTAACTCAACTGAAATATAGTATAAATCATGATTAAAATCATTTAAGCTCTTACTGTAGGAATGCAATAATAGTAAATAAAGAAACAAAGTGGATTTACAAGAGTTGGAAACTGAGAAATTCAAAGAAACGCAACAAAAACAACATAAGAAAGGATCATTGACCAACAAAACAAGAATATATTGATGGTACTTAAGAAAGGATTATAAGGCTACTCTCTGGAATAGCTTTAAAGGCTTTGGCTTTATTTATCAACACTGGCAGGTCACTTTGGACTAATAAATATATGATCGAGAAGAGTAGACGTATTGTCTGTGTCTTAAGAGAATAGTCATGAAAGCAATGGTCATATTTTACTTTTGTACCTTCAAAAGTAACAATTTCTGTAAAATTATCCGACACAACATATCATTTTTCTCTTTTAAGCAATAGCTTACACAGTTGTTTCAGATTCACTTTCTATATGTGAGTCCTCACTTTCACCCATCACCTTATCAGTTTGTTTGTCTTAGCCATGCTATGAGTTTGATTTTCAGTAACTGTGATTAAAAATTCAATATAAAAAACTATCAAAATCAAAACAAAGCCACAAACAAAACGAAAATTAACAACATAATTCAACAAAAATTAAAAAGAGAGAGCAAATTATCTCAAGAAAATAGCGACCCATCAAAAATGAAGCGAACAAAATCTTGAATTATGAAGTTTGAAATAAATATTTGAGTAAATACTTGGATACTAAAACAGAGTCAAGACTCAGAAAACACATGCCTTGCACAATCGACAAAAAAAAGACTAAACTAAAATAATTAGGCTAAAATAACACATGTAGTACACTACACTTACATATCTAAAATGCATACACATCATTATTCAAATGGATAAACCAAAAATTAAGTTAAAAAATAAGAAGCAAGAGACAAAAAAAACATTAATAGGGGAGGTAAATAGATAAACGAAATGAGAGATGGAGACTTCACTCAATACCTACCAACGAAAGAGAAGAATTAAGCAAGCAAACTTGAGATTTGAGAAGCAATTGAGCAGTGAGCAAGAAGAGACGAAGAGACCTAGAGGAGGCTTTATAGTTTACGCCTTTACCTCTTTTAAACTTTAGAGATTTTTTTTATTTTCATGACTTGCTCTCTGTTCTATAAGGCAGAATACAACATTATAGAAAAATAAATGAGATTTCGTAGCTTTAAAACTTTAGCCTTTAGGAGTTAGGACTTGATGAGTGGTATATTTGCACTCATTTGAGGCCTATTTAGCTCCACAATTAGTTTCCTCAATGCTTAATTATGTCCTACTCTAATGATATTTTGATGATTTGCAGCTATGAAGGCTAAAGGACAAGGCAAGGATGAATGAATGAAAGAATGACCAAAAATGTAAAAAGAAGTATAAACTATACATTGTTGATCATCGAACAAGAAAGGAAGATCGCCTAATGGGTATGACCTCTCCTAAATTTAAAGTGCACAACACTAGCAATAATTGAGGCAAGTCGGCGAACTCCAAATGGAAAGGCGACATGCCGAAAGAGAAGGACGAATTTGTTGACCATCATCGAAAGCGACAATGCAAGGAGAAAACTTGAAGGCTTGAAAAGCGAACTAAGGTGATACTCAGTGATACACTGAATGTGAAAGGTGGACTCAAACGAGCTCACTAACAAAGGTTCAAACAACTGAAGCCTAGAGTAAGAGAAAGGTGACTTGGAGAACAATTGACGATCCACCCATTGTGATCGGCGAGCCAGACTAATGTCACCGAATGATTAGTGTGTTGAGTTTTGGGCCAAATTTTGGAAAATCATAAATATCCCAAAGGAGAGAGAAAGAAAGATTTCACATATGTGAGGAAAAGTGGAAAGATTGAGAGAAAGTTCTGAATATTTTGGAGAGAGAAACACTTTACCTTGTGAAGAACACTTTCTAGTTTTTGGAGTTTTTCAACTTTGTTCTTTAAATTGATAAATTGAAGCTGAATCCAAAGTGAATATTCTTGTAATTGATTAATCTCATGTTACCCATGGTTGCTTTCATGAAAGGTATAATTTCTTTGCTTTTTGTGATGGGTGGCTAAAATCCCAAGATCACGGGGTGCAATTATGGGGTTGGGTGTTGATTTGATGTAGTGGGTATTATGTTGTGCTCTGTTTTTCTATTGTTCATACATGAATTTGGGCTAATTAGCATGGGGTTAATTTTTGGTTTAATGTTGCAAACTTAATTTCTACTTCTGATCTCCTGTCGATACTCGAAAGAGATTAGTTGGAGTGGGTAGTTAGACTGATACTAGCAATTTAGGTTTGATGTATGTAACTTGCTTGAAAATAGAGGCTATGGGTTGGATCTATTTGCCCTATTTCTGCATCGAAAGAAAGAATAGAGTAATGTATTGGGTTTTTTAGTATAGCATATTGTCACGACCCAAACTGTTATGATTGGCACCCACACTAACTCTCCAGTGGGTGAACCATTACTACAACCCAACTAAGAAATTTAACAAAAACTAAGCATTTAAACATACGGAAGCAAGTTTAAATGACTAAATAAGATACCATAAACTCCGGAGGTCTAACAATACAACTATTGCAAAAATTCAACCCCTAAAACCAAAAGTCATTGTACCAAAACTCTGTTAGCCAACAAGTCTAAGGAAAAATGGGGTGCAACCCCGAAAACTAAACATAACAGCCTAAATAGATAGTCTGAGTCCAAAAAGAATGGACTAAACAAAAGAAGGATTCATAGCAGCCTGAAAGAACTGTCTCACCCTCGAATCCAATCGTGATCAATAATCTCCTCACTAAGGTCTGTCGCTATCCGCCTGAAGATGCCTTGTACTCAACAAAGAAAGAGCAAGTCCAGTATCAGTACACAAAACCACGATGTACTAGTAGGATCACGTGGCTACTCCCGTAAACACAATATATACAAGTAATTACAACACAATAAGCACACATATGCAGAACACGTAGTTATGTTATCATTTTAGGAACAACATACAATTTCCCAATATCAATAACAGGTAAACATGAACATAATAATCACAAGTGATCCTCTTATGGAACTCACGCCCAAACTGTTAGTGTGTCGAAACGTGACACCCGATCCAATATACATGTGTTGGAGCGTGACACCCAGACCAATATATGTGTAGGAACGTGACACCCGATCCAATATATGTGTCTGAACGTGACACCCGATCCAGTCAGCACAGCCACAGTAATTATCCGTCATATATCACACAACAAGAAATCAAACCATCACCTACCTTGAAACCAAGCCAGAAAACTCCTAAGACACTTGAGCCTTTCCTTTCTGAAGTCTTTGAGCTTGTTCTTGGTCTATAAACAAGTAATTAATGAAAGGATCAATAAACAAGGTCTAATTTATCCGAATTATAACAAATTTATCAACCCAAGACCAAACCCATGATTCTAATGTTCAACCAGGGCTTTTCCCACCATCAACTTCAGGCCAAAACCTTTACCCAATGGAAATAACCCAAGATTCTAAGTTCTAGGAATCGAAATACGGATTAAGGGAGTAATTATCGTATGTTTAGCGCTAGAAATCGTGGAAAACTGTCAAGAATCTCCATGGGTCGTCCCTTAGCTCTTAAGAACGATGTTTTACAGAAAATAATGAAATTGGGGTTTTCCCTGACTTAACTTGCGACTGGCCCGCCACGGCGAACCCCATCCTACCATAGCGGCCATGCCCTGGCAGGATTAATCCAACCCCGACGGCTTGCACGGAGACAGAATCTTGAAATTTGAGTCCCAAGCTCCCATTTCACAACACACCTTCAAACCGGGACGTTATAAAACTACCCTTTCAGGTCAAGATCAGTTTCGGGAGTTCTACTCGCCCGAATTCAATTCCATAAAGCCGTACAGGTTCCTTAACATCTTGGCTATCCACTCAAGTGATCAAATTCATAATTATATCCCACATTCATTACCATATTTCTCTAGACCTCACCTGACTCAGATTTCATTCAAATCTGGCCTAGGCTAGAAATTTCCAAGTTACTACTCAAAAGTTTTCTAGCCCAAATTTCTTCCCCATTGGCTTTTCCATAACGACAGGAACCGGTCATTATAATAGATACCAATTTACCCATCACTCGTCCCCAAGTGACAAACTAGGAGAAAAAGGATAAAGCAAGAGTAGAGTAGTACATGAGTCATCGAATAACTAGGAGAAAAGGGCTAAAACAAGAGTAAAGTAGTTTCCTCAACACGACGATGCTTCCATTTAACTTCACAGACATTATCTCCTTAGTTCTCAGCTTCCGGACATCGTGATCCAGAATTGTAACTGGTTCTTCCTCATACTGAAGGTCTTTGTCTAACAAAATTGAGTCCCACTTTATGATGTAATCTCCGTCCCCATGATAGTTATTCAACATGGAACACTAGATGGACTCTAGATAGGCTAGGCGGTAAAGCCAATCTACAAGCCACTGGCCCTACACAGTCAAGAATCTAAAATGGCCCGATGTATCGAGGACTAAGCTTGCCCTTCTTGCTGAATCTCATCATGGGTGACACCTTTAGAAGAATTTTCTCACCAGCCTGAAATGTCATGTCCCTTACCTTGCGGTCTGCATACTTTTTCTATCAATGGTAGAAGCTTAGCTTGGATACTCATCACCGTATCATGAGCATCCTTCATCAAATCAACCCCCAAAGGTTTCACATCTCCAGCCTCAAACCACCCTATGGGTGATCTACATCCCCTCCCATAAAGTGCCTCAAACGATCCCATGTCAATGCTAGAGTGGTAATTGTCATTATAGGAGAACTCACACAATGGTAGGAACTTTTCCCAATGCCCTCCAAAGTCAATCACACATCCCCTCAACATGTCCTCTAACACTTGAATAGTTCTCTCTGACTACCTGTCCGTCTGTGGATGGAAACTTGTGCTAAAAGTGAGTTTAGTGCCCAACTCCTCATGCAATGTTTCCCCAAAACTTGGATGTGATCTGCGTACCACGGTCTGAGATGATAGAAAGGGGCACTCCATGCAACCTCACTATTTCCTTCACATAAACCTTAGCCAATTGCTGAGCATTATAGTCTACTCTGACTGGAATGAAATGGGCTGACTTAGTCAGTCTATCAACCACCATCCAAATGGAGTAAAACTTTCCCAAGGTCTTGGGAAGACCAACCACAAAATCCATAGCTATCTTTCCCCACTTCCATTCCAGAATTGGCATTCCCTAAAGCAAACCTGTAGAACTTTGGTCCTCATACTTTACCTGCTAACGGTTTTTCCACTTAGCCACAAACTCAATTATGTCTTTCTTCATGCCATGCCACCAATAAAGTCGTTTCAAATCGCGGTACATCTTGATCACACCCGGCTGAAGGGAATACCGTGAACCATGGCATTTCACCTTTCTCTGAGATGCCCAACTGCATGAACTTAGACTCCAAGGTCTGAATCTCCTTGGCCAAGGGTCGCTTAGACACACCCAAGCAAGCTAAACTACACATACTTACCATCTTCCAACTTAGTGCGTCTGCCACCACATTAGCCTTACCCAGATGATACTGGATGGTAACATCATAATCCTTAAGTAACTCCATCCACCTTATCTGTCTCAAATTCAGGTCCCTTTGAGTGAATACATGTTGTAGACTACGATGATCAGTAAACACCTCACACTTGACACCATAAAGGTAATGCCGCCAGATCTTGAGAGCAAACATTACCTCTACCAACTCCAGATCATGTGTCGGGTAATATCTCTTATGTACCTTCAACTGTCGCGATCCATAAGCTATGACATTTCTTTCTTGAATCAACTTTACACCCAAGCCCAAATATGAGGCATCATAATAAATAATGAAATCTTTACCTTCCACCGGCAGGGTCAGAATAGGTGTTGTGATCAGAAGAGTCTTGAGTTTCTGAAAGCTCTCTTCACATTTGTCAGTCCACTCAAAAGGTACCTCCTTTTTAGTCAGCCTTGTTAAATGAGTGGCGATAGAAGCAAAATTCTTTACAAACCGACAATAGTAGCTGGCGATCCCCATGAAACCCCTAACTTCAGTCACACAGCTAGGCCGGACCCAATTCTTGACTGCTTCAATATATTGGGGATCTACCATTACCCCTTCATTTGAAAGCACATTCCCCAAAAAGGTAATTGAAGTCAACCAGAACTCACACATGGAAAATTTGGCATACAACTTCTGTTTTCCAAGAACACCCAAAACAATACGGAGATGGTCAGTATGCTCCTCCTTACTCTTCGAATAAACCAAAATGTCATCAATAAAGACGATAACAAAAGAATCTAGGAATAGTTTAAACACACCATTCATCAAACTCATTAAGGTTGTAGGCGCATTGGTCAACCCAAACGACATCACTAAAAACTCATAATGCCCATACTGGGTTCTGAATGTTGCTTTGGGTACATCCTCAAGCCTAATCTTTAAGTGATGGTAAAAAGACCTTAGATCAATCTTAGAGAAAATTGACGCACCCTGTAACTGGTCAAAAGTATAATCTATCCAAGGCAACGGATACTTATTTTGAAAGGTGACCCTATTTAACTGTCGGTAGTCTATGCACATGCTCATACTACCATCCTTCTTCTTAACAAACAATACAGGAGCACCCCACGGGGAGGAACTAGAACGGATGAAACCTTTATCAAGAAGCTCCTGGATTTGAGCTTTAAGCTCTTTTAATTCTGTAGGAGCCATGCGATAAGAAGAAATGGAGTGGGCGAGTGTCCGGTTCTGAGTCAATGCAGAAATTTATATCCCTATCCGAAGGCATACCAGGAAAATCGGTAGGAAACAGTCCCTTGAATTCAGACACCACAGAAATAGACTCAATAGAGGAACTCAGCCTTAGCATCCCGAATATGAGCCAAATATGCCAAACACCCCTGCCCCACCAGTTTCCTAGCCTAAATGAAAGATATGACCTTAGTTGGCTTAGGCTTGTACACCCTTTCCCACTCTAATTTTTCCCTACCCGGGATCTCTAGAGTCACTGACTTAGCATTACAATTAAGCACAACATAATAGGGGAATAACCAAGTCATGCCTAAGATTATATCAAAGTCAGTCATATCCAGAATAACCATATCAGCCCAAGCCTGAAAACCATAAACAAGATAGGACAAGTACGATAGACATAGGTGACTATGACAAACTCTCCAACGGGGGTAGAAAGATTGATGGGGCATCAAGTACATCACAGACCACATCAAATCCCAAGGTAAACTTAACTGACACATATGAATAAGTAGAACCCGAATCAAACAAGACTGTAGCCATCTGGTCACAGACAAGAATAGTACATGTGATCACTGCATCAGATACCTCAGCCTGGGTCTTTCCTAGAAAGGCATAACATTGAGCCTAGTCATCTTGACGGGAGACATACTTGCCTGGCTGCACTGCTCCTCTACTTGCATTACCATTTCCCCAGCCCTCAAGGCCTCGCTGATTTCCTTCTCGCCTACCTTGTGGACTCCCTCTACCATTACTACATATGCCTGCAGGTACCACTGCTCACATATGATGTTGCACAGGGTCAGACATGCATGGATGGGGACAATTTATCCTCATATGCCCAGGTTCTCCACAATTGTAACAAATGTGGTCAAAAGACGGCTTGCTTCCAGACGCAAGTGGGCCTCCTTGACCGTCCTAAATAAGATTCTGTTATGGAGTTCCCGAGTAAACAACTGTAGAAGCAGGCATGGCTGACTGAATTGGCCAAGCTGCAAGTGTTGGCCTACATGAACCTCTGGAGTAGGAACCATGAAAGTTACTTGTGCTCTTGGGCTTCTTAGCCAAAGCCTTGGCCTACCCATCACGTCTAAATCCTTTCATTTTCTTCAGAAATTCTATCATCTCATTAAAACTTTTACTTGCAGAGGTCATGTGAACAGACAATACCTGTAACTCGGGGTTCAATCCTTTGACGAATAGATGAATCCTCTCCTCCTCTGTAGTCACTGACTGTTTAGCATATCTGGACAACGCATGGAACTTCGCCTCATAGGCAGCTACAGTCATACGACCCTTCTCCAAAGCCATAAACCCATCCCTCTTGTGATCCCTTAAAGTTTGGGGCACATACTACTTCAGGAACAGAGCATGGAACTGCGTCCAAGTGAGTGGGGGCAAGACTGGCAATTTGCATTCCACATAGGCTCTCTACCACTGCTTAGCCTCACCTTGAAGTTTAAAGGTCACGAATTCTACTCCATGCAGGTGTACAAAGCCCACCTTTTGAAGCCTCTCATAGCAATCCAAAATGAACTCATAAGCATCCTCACTCTCAGAACCATGGAACATAGGAGGCTTCCATTTCAAAAACTTAGTCAACATTTCATGCTCAGTACCAGTCATCACAAGACCCAATAAGGGACGGAAGAAGGCATCAGTGCCTAATGCTCCATCCACCATGGGAACAGTAGTAGTAACGGGGCGGTTGATCGGAGGTTGAACAGCTTGCACTGTGGGAAGGACTCTGGGGCCGACCAATGCCTTCAGAAAGGTCATGATTTGTTGAGCTAACATTGGTTCTAAAGGAGGAATGCTGGTATTCCCAGCATGTGCATCCTCATCTGGTCTAACATCCTTCTCTTCTTCGATCTCCACATTCTCTTCTACCCGTTCTTGAGGTGTAGGAGGGGCCTCTTCCCTAGGAACATTCTCACCTGGGGCTCCACCCCTGGAGGGTTCCACTCTTCCTCAGCCTCTGTCCCTTCCTCTAGAACGGCCTCGACCGTGGCCTCTTACTGCGGGTTCCTCCGCTAGCTCATTGATGAGGGGCTATGGGGCTAACGTCGTTGTATCGCATATTAACCATCTGCAGACAAAGGAGTGAAGAGAATTAGATACCAATTTGGATCACCAGATACCAATGGGAATTAAGTCATAGCACGAAAGAAGAAGAAGACAGAGAGATTTCCTAAACTCCTATAGCCTCTCGAAGAAAAGTATTGACGTCTCTGTACCGTTCCGCAAGACTCTACTAGACTCATTTTGGTACAATGAGATCAACGAATATAGGGTTCTGATACCAACTTTATCACGACCCAGACTGTCGTGATTGGCACCCACACTAACTCTCCAGTGGGAGAACATTACTACAACTCAACTAAGCAATTTAACAAAAAATAAGTAATTAAAGATACGGAAGCAAGTTTAAATGACTTAATAATATACGGTGTTCCCATAAACTCCGAAGGTCTATCAAAATAACTATTAAGGAAATTCAACCCCTAGAACTGAAAGTCATTGTACCAAAACTCTGTTTAACCAACAAGTCTAAGGAAAAGGGGGTGCGATCCCAAAAACTAAACATAGCAGCCTACATAGATAGTTTGAGTCCAAGAAGAATGGACTAAACAAAAGAAGGATCCATGGCAGCCTAAAAGAACTAGCACACCCTCGAATCCGGTCGCGATCAATAATCTCCTCACTAAGGTCTGTCACTAGCCGCCTGAAGATGCCTTGTACTCAACAAAGAAAGAGCAAGTGCAGTATCAGTACACAAAACCATGATGTACTAGTAGGATCACGTGGCTACTCCCGTAAGCACAATATATACAAGTAATTACAACACAATAAGCACACATATACAGAACACATAGTTATGTTATCATTTTAGGAACAACATACAATTTCCCAATATCAATGACAGGTAAACATGAACATAATAATCACAAGTGGTCCTCTCATGGAACCCACGCCCAAACTGTTAGTGTGTCGAAACGTGACACCCGATCCATTATACATGTGTCGGAGCGTGACACCCAGACCAATATATGTGTAGGAACGTGACACCCGATCCAATATATGTGTCTGAACGTGACACCCGATCCGGTCAGCACAACCACAGTCATAATCACAACCATAATGAACAATACTCATAGTCATACAATCAAGTAATATGTTCATGGCATGTATTGTGCACACATAATCATTTCATTAGATTTGATTCACATTTCCCTATTCACATACATGCACGCATATAATGAAGCAATTATCTGGCATATATCACACAACAGGAAATCAAACAATCACCTACCTCAAAACCAAGCATGAATACTCCTAAGACACTTGAGTCTTCTCTTTCCGAAGTCTTTTAGTTTGTTCTTGGTCTATAAACAAGCAATTAACGCAGGGATCAATAAACAAGGTCTAATTTACCCGAATTATAATAAACTTATAAATCCAAGACCAAACCCATGATCCTAATGTTAAACTAAGGAATGTCCCACCATCAACTTCAGGCCAAAACCCTCCCCCAACGATAATTACCCAAGATTAGAATTTTTAGGAATCGAAATATGGATTAGGGGAGTAATTAACTTATCTTTAGTGCTAGAAATCATGGAAAATTGTCAAGAATCTCCCTGGGTCATCCCTTAGCTCTTAAGAATGACGTTTTGCAGAAAATAACAAAATTGGGGTTTTTCCCTGACTTAACTCGCGATTGGCCCACCAAGGCGTACCCCATCCTACAACAGCGGTCCCACCCTGGCGGGTTTAATCCCGCCCTAGCAGTTTGCATGGAGACAGAAGCTCAGAATTTGAGTCCCAAGCTCCTATTTCTTAACACACCTTCAAATCGGGACGTTCTAAAACTACCCTTTCACGCTAAGATCAGTTTCGGGAGTTCTACTTGCTCGAATTCGATTCTGTAAAGCCGTACAGGCTTCTTAACGTCTTGGCTATCCACTCATGTGATCAAATTCATAATTAGATCCCACATTTTTCACCATATTTTTCTAGACCTCACCTGACTCAGATTTTGTCCAAGTTTGGCCTAGGTTAGAAATTTCTAAGTTACTACTCAGAAGTTTTCTAGCCATAATTCCATCCCCATTGGCTTTTCCATAACGATGGGAACCGGTCATTACACATATAGATGAGACAAAAAGAAGATTTTATGCAAGGATGCTATGAGATCGTAAGAACATTAGTGGCATTAAAGATAACTCAGCCTATTCATGAATTTTGATCACTATATAGCAACAGAATTACCCTATGTGACATTGATTTCCAATCCCCACACCCCTAAATTGCTTGTTACTTCTTGAATTTTCTAAAATTTTAGTTTAATTGTGACAATTGATAACCAAATTCTTTTATTAAATTGGTGGAATCATCCACCCACTTGTTTTTACTACTATCAATAAATGAATTTACAATTCAAATTTCTAGATAGAATTTTCTACGATATACCATTCTCTATGGGATTCGACCCGACTCTTAGTTGGGTATTTTTATTGACGACGATAGTTGTCTCTTTTAATTAATTTTGAAGAGTACATTTGAACGTTATCAGGACTAAAAAAGCAAAATAATATATAATTATGCTTATATATTATGGAAAAATATTAAATGAGGTTAATATACCTTCAATAAAAGTGTAGGTATAGCAACTCTTAATGGGTTAACGGTATACCCGATGATAAAATTGAATACTACACCCCCACACCAATAAGACATTAAATATAAAACTTTAATATGTTCCCCAACCATTTATTTGATAATCCAATACCAATAAGTCAAACAAATAACTTTTGTTGTTGGCTTATCGGTTACAATTCAGTTTTGAACACCCTTACTTCTCTAATATTTGTGTGATATGATAATTTCCATCCTTTCATATCTTGTCAAAAGTTTTGAGCTATAACTGACAATATTTTCATTTAAATTATGATCAAGACTATCCAAAAGACTGTCACCCCCCGAGCCTACACCCTGAATGTGGTCGGCACTCGAGAACCGTCTCTAGTCCCCAAGCGAACCCATGGCTTGGATGACTACTTAGCGGAAGATTTACTCAAGTAAAATAGAGACTCCAAATACCAAACTTAACGCATATAGTCTCAACACAGCTTAAATCAAGAAATGTTTGAAAGTACCTAAATAAACATAAGTAATTTACTCAAAGTATCAAAGGAACATAAACAAGGGAATCTGGGAAAGACTTATCAAATACCAATGTCTATGAAACCTCTAAATAATACGATGGATGTTGAGACAAAACCTCGACAACATAACAAGAACAAAAAAATAATGTGAATCCCTCTGGAAAGTAAGGGGGCTCACCAAAGATAGTTGGAATGGAATAGGATCAACGAAGCACATGTTGATGGCCATGAACATCTGTATCTGCATAATAGATAAGATGCAGCTAGAATGACATCAATACATTAAATGTACGAACATGTAAGGGGAAAGCTGAAACATAAGCAACTGAACTGACACTCTGGGAAGACATACTCGCATCATCTCAACTCAAATGTGAAAGCAACAATAGGAGATGCAATATATAAAGCTTTTGAAATAGTATATATTAACTAAATATGTACAAAAATACAATAATAAACTCTTTTCTTTTATATGGGAAATTTTCTAACCAACAACCATCACTATGAGCTACGTAATGATACAACGTCTCGCCCACGCTGCCACAACTGTCCTATACCTTACCGGGGTATAGAACTCCTCAACTAAGTGGATCCACTAAGCTATGCTTAAAATCAATAAGTAATTAATCATCTAAAAAGTATAACCTTTTACTTGCATACACGGTTTTTGAGGATTTTGAGTTGTCTGAACTCATCCCCATATCGGTGCTCAATACTACTCCCAATAATATATAACTCATGCTCAAATGTTTAAAAACATAACTCTTTCTAAAATTGAGATACTTACTCAAAATATCCTCTTAAAAGAGGTGATACTTAAGACTCCTCATAAACTCAATTAGAAATCAATGTTTCTCTCGTTTTAAATGTAAAAGTATTACATACTTATGAATACCTAGTTCCCTTATACTCATTTTGAATCATGAAAATCAACTCTCCTCATTCTCATACTCATTTACTCAAGTCTTACTTCAAGTTATAGATAATTGCAAAAGACTTCTCAAATTGACTCAAAAGGACTTCCTTGAACTTTCCTCTTAACTTTACCTTGATTTGAAAATGTAAATTAAGAGACATGATTAGGAATATGTAAGATCTCTCAAGGATTAATGAAGATTTTAAGTGTGGATATCAAGGAGAACATAGGTACGATTCGAGGGAACACACACGGAAAGAAGGGCGGAAGAGTAAGGGCATGGCGACCCTGGCACATTGAGTGGCCCAGGGTACCAGTCCCAAAACTACTGGGCAGTATTTGGGGTACACTATTGGCGCGGTGCGCCAGGCCCCAAACTACTGACCAGTATTTTGGGCGCGATGGTGGCGCGGCACCCTACCCCTCTACCTAGATTTTTGACGAATTTTCTTGCTCAATTTCAAGGCCTAACTCATCTAGAATCGAATTATTTCCACCCAACTCTTTTTGATTCATAAACCCAAAACAAATTCAACAAAATCCCACCCAAAATCAATCAAGAACAACACTCATTCACAAGACCATCACTTTAAGAACTCAAAAACCTGCATAGTTAAGGAATGGGGTTAAAACTCAAGAACTTCTCAAGAAACTCAATCAACCAACTTAAAGAATGAATTCATGGATAAAATTACATGATTGGTGTGGGAGAAAAACCCAACACTATGAAAGCTTACATATCTCGAAGAACACTTTTTCTTGGCGAAATCTTCAAGTTCTTGAAAGAACACTTGAAACCCTTCTCCTTTCTCCTCTTGAACTTGCTCTAAAATCCCTAAATGTTATTGGAATGTCTAAATTAACTTAGTGTCTTATTATACCCTTTACTTGGGTGGGTAAAATGTGGGTAGGCCTTTAGGGGTAAGGAAAAGACCAAAATATCTTTTCCTTAAACGGATGAAAAGTCTTGACTAGAGAGGCTCCACTCAAACGAGCATAACCTCTTACTCCTAGCTTGGAACTTAGCAAACTCGGTGGTGTTGGAAAGTGGACTCAAAGACCTTCGATTTGATACCTGATGGGTCACCTAACTCTTTATATGCTGAAAGTTATGGTCCTTTGAAGTTGACCCAAAACTAAAAACTGAATTTTAACTTGTACGAATCTCTAGTTGGCTTTTAAAACTATGAGATGTTACAAAGACTATCTTCACATGTAACTTTATTGCTAGCTCGCCTGAAAAAATATATGTGACAGTGCATGATATACGTGAAACAAATTATAAGTTCAAAAATTTGGATTGGAGCTTCAATCTAATGACTGGCATTTAAGTTGTCACTATGTTGTGTGTCATTTAGGTCTAAGGGTTTCAATTACCTTGCGCTCATTGATTTAAAATCTCTTCAATACCATCGATATCTTCTTCTTATTGCTGGTTAGGTAGTTCCCCCTCGAAAGAATCTTTTTGATCCTTTCTTATGTTGCTTTCATTACGTTCTTTGAAATATCTCATTTTCCAACTCCTGTAAATCCACTTTATTTATTTTTTTATAAATGATTGAAGATAAAAAAAAATGGAATGTAATAAATGTGCTCAATGAAACAATAATGTAAGTGGGCATAAGTGTTGCTAAATTACCTTGCACCCTATGTTGTTTTCCATTAAGTTACAATTACACTTATTCAACGGGCATATTCAGCAAGACTCCCACCCAAGTCTGCCTACATCAGTTTAAAAGAAGCTAGAAAAATGCTTCGATATCATTGAAAAAACCGTCCGACCCGGCGTAGGAGGATTTTCTAAGGCAAACAGCTCCAGATAGCAATTCTATGATAATCTCTAGTCTAAGTCTAGACTAAGGTCAAGAATAACTTTAAAAAATCCATTACAGGGCATAAAACATCAACATGGCATGATAGGCATCGCAGGCAAGATAAAACATGCTTAATTCCCCTAAAAATACCAAAAATGAATGCTAAGAAAATAATTATATCAACTAAACATGAACCATACTAAGAAACCTCTCAAAACTAGCTTAACATCGTGCAAATATATTGTCTAAGATCGGTAAGTCGTAGCCTACCTCGAAGCCGATCACACACGCTTCAAGGTCTACTAAATTAGAGTTTTACCCTTCTGAACCACCTCCGATCACTGACACACTATCAAATTAATGATCACAAAGTTAATATGGTCGAAACAATATCCATATTGCAAATAATATCATGGACCTAAAATCGAGTAAAAATGGGTTTGTGGGTCTCGTGTGCGTAACTATGAAACTAACTATAGTGAGACCCAACCAGCTCAAGAAACTTATGCCCAAAAATTAGGCACAATCCTAGCCCAAATCGACACCAAAATAACCCCATACAAGTTAAGAGCATCAAAATCACCATTAAAGAGGAGAGGAGAGGTTTATGGGACAAGAAATTAACAAATCCACAATGCTATCCCAACAACTCTAACTTAAGACCCACACAAATGCAAACAAATCGCACCAGAAATGAGCTCAAATGGAGCTCAATTGATCAAGAAGTCGCCTTTGGAATTTTGAGAAATGATGCTACAATTCGTTGATATAACTTATATATTGCAAATGACCTCCGTATATAAGGGACCCAGGGCCACAAACAGGGTAATTGTAACACTCTCGATAGGGCGTATACATTGGACTCCAAATTTAGCTCATGTGGTTTAATGTTGGTTAGTAGTGACTCCCACAGTTCAGTCAGATTATATTGCATTGACCATGTTACCAGTACAGTCAGTAATCAGTCTCAGCATGTTATAAACTTGGTTATTGCATTCAGTTAGTTCATGTTCAGCATTGTCAGTATCCTTATCATGTTCAGATTATATCATTTCTTTATTGCTTTGTTTAGCTATGTTATTATTCAGCTTTACTCTATCCTACATGCTCAGTACCTTTTAAGTACTGACGTATACTCTGCGCTACATCTTCTCGTGATGTACGTGCAGGTCCTCAGCTTCCAGATCACGCCTAGATTGGTTCCTGATCTCCAGTTCAGCAGCATCAGTGGTGAGTCCTCATTCTTCGAGGACGAGTGACATGATTATATTCCTTTGCTTTTAGTTCTAGTTTCAGTTTTTCTAGATCTAGTTGGGGCATGTCCCAGCATTTCTAGTCAGTTAGAGGTTTATTTCAGACATAGATAGTTTCATCTTTTAGTTTTGAGTTTCATCTTCAGTTGTTATTGAACTCTTCTCAGATTGGCTATTCAGATAGTATATGGGTATTCCCCATCATTTTAGTTTCACTCATAATTTAGCTTCCGCATAGTATATTTTATTCAGTAATCTCTTAGTACGCTTATGCTATGCTACCAGGGTTAGCTTGGGGTCACTCCTGATCCTAAGTCCCGTGTCCGCGTCCTGGGGGTAGTTTCGGGGTGTGACAAACTTGGTTTCAGAGAATTAGGTTCAAGTGTCCTAGAATGTCTAAAAACCCACACTAAGTAGAGTAATTTTCAAGGGTGTGAAGTGCACCACATCTAATAAGAGGAAGGCTATGAAGTGTTTTACGAAAACATCACTTTCTTTATTACTCTTATCGTGCGTCAAGTATAATCTAATTTCTCGTTCTCACTCGTCATTTTCCGTTTAAGATCATGCCTCCTTGTAGAGCTTACGCAAGGAATGCAAACGCAGCTCCTCCAGTCCCAGATCAGGAAGTTTCGAATGTTTTATTTAGGAATGATATCCAGTTGTTGGCTCAGAGTGTGACCAACCAGAACAATCAGCAGGTTTTAGTTCCGGCAAATATTAATATTGGGTCAGTTGCAGCTAGAGTTCAGAATTTTGTTAGGATGAATCTGCCTGAGTTCTTAGGATCGCAGATTGGTGAGGATCCCCAAAACTTTATTGATAAGTTCAAGAAGGTCTTTGAAGTGATGAGGGTAATTGGGAATGATCGGGTTGAGTTGGAATCTACCAGCTTAAGGATGTGGCTCATATCTGGTATACTCAGTGGAAAGAGAACAGGGGTACAAATGCAACTCCTATCACTTGGGAATGCTTTCGTAAAACCTTTCTGGATAGGATTTTCCCAAGAGATATAAAGAAGGAAAAAGCTCGCGAGTTTATGAACCTGAGGAAAGGTAACATGACAATCCAAGAGTTTGGACTCAAGTTCAACCAACTCTCCAGGTATGCTCCTCACATAGTTGCTGATTCCAGGGCTCAAATGAACAAGTTTTTGTATGGAGTGTCAGACTTAGTGAAAACAGAGTGTAGGAATTCTATGTTGCTGAAATATATGAACATCTCTAGGCTCATGACTCATGCTCAGTAGGTTAAGGGAGATAAGATTAGGGAACAGGATAAGGAGAACAAGAAGGCTAGAACAGGCAACTAAGAGTATTCTCAAAAGAAATTGGGTGGTGGAAATCGCTCGCAGTTTCAGCAGAAATCTTCAGCTCCAGCACCTTCATCAGCTAGTGCTCCATCTTCTAAGTTCCGACATGATCAAAAAGGTAGGGCATCAGGCTCTAAGTCTCAAGGGAGTGTTCAGGCACTAGAACCTACCCAACATGTCCTAAGTGTGGTAAGAATCATCCAAGCGAGTGTCTTGCAGGAAATCAAGGATGTTTTGGATACGTTCAGACTGGTCACAGGTTGAGAGATTGTACTTCTGCTAAACAGGGACAAGGAAGCAATAATAGTAGAGCTCAGTCTACAACTTAAGCAGCATCAGCAGGTCGCCCGACTCAGCAGGGTAACTCATCCAGTACAGGTGGTGGACAGCGCCAAAATAGGTTGTATGCTCTTCAGGCTCGCCAAGATCAGGAAGATTCTCCTGATGTGGTCACTGGTACGTTATGAGTCTTTAATCTAGATATTTATGCTTTGTTAGATTAGGGGTTGCTCTTTCCTTTGTAACTCTTTATATAGCAGTCAAATTTGATGTTAGTCCAGAAACTATCTCAGAACCCTTTTTAGTCTCTACTCCAGTCGGTGACCCAGTTATAGCTAGACGGGTATACAGAAATTGCCCTGTCACAGTTTCTCAAAAAGTCACCTCAGCAAATCTTGTAGAGTTAGAAATGGTAGACTTCAATATCACTCTAGACATGTATTGGTTACATTCATGTTTTGCTTCAACCGATTGTAGAACTAGGTTCATTCCTTTTTAGTTTCCAGACAAACCAATCTTAGAATGGAAGGGCAGTAGCTTAGCGCCTATGGGTCGATTCATTTCTTACTTTAAGGCCAGGAAGATGATCTCTAAGGGTTAGCTCTATCATCTAGTTCGGGTTAAGGATTCAAGCTCTGAAACCCCAACTCTTGTGTCAGTCCCAGTAGTTAATGAGTTCCCAAAAGTGTTTCCAGAAGATGTTCCCGGATTTCCTCCCAAAAGGGAAATCAACTTTGGAATTGATCTCCTTCAAGATACCCAGCCTATTTATATTCCTCCTTACATAATGGAACCATCTGAGCTTAAGGAATTGAAAGAGCAGTTGAAAGACCTACTAGATAAGGGTTTCATCATACCAAGTATCTCTCTATGGGGTGCACTAGTGTTGTTCGTGAAGAAGAAAGATTGTTCTCTTAGGATGTGCATTGATTATAGGCAATTGAAGAAAGATAGATCTCAAATTCGATTATCATCAGCTCAAAGTCTGTGATAATGACATTCTCAAAACAACCTTCAAAACTCGGTATGGTCGTTATGAATTTGTAGTTATGTCATTTGTACTTACCAATGCTCCTGCAGCTTTCATGGATTTGATGAACAGGGTGTCCAAGCAATACTTGGACTTGTTTGTTATCGTATTTATTAATGAAAAACTCATTTCCTCTATGAATGAGAAAGAACATGCGAGTCATTTAAGGGTTATCGTGCAAACTCTCAAAGATCTCCAATTAATCGCTAAGTTTAGCAAATGCGAGTTTTGGTTGCAATATGTTGCTTTCCTTGGGCATATTGTGTCTAGCAAATGAATCCAAGTGGATTCTCAGAAAATAGAAGCAATGAAACAATGGACCAGACCTACCTCTCCTACAGATATCAGAAGTTTCTTAGGTCTAGCGGGTTACTACAGAAGGTTCGTGGAGAGATTTTCATCCATAGCCTCTCCAATGACTAAGTTTACTCTCAAAAAGGTTAAGTTTCAGTGGTCAGATGATTGTGAGAAAAGCTTCGCAGAACTGACAACTAGGTTGACTACAGGTCCTGTTTTGACTCTATCAGAGGGTTCAAATGGTTATGTTATCTATTGTGATGCATTTAGAGTTGGCCTAGGTTGTGTGTTGATGTAGCGAGGTAAGGTTATAGCTTACGCTTTCAGACAGTTTAAGGTGCATGAGAAGAAATATCCAACTCATGACCTCGAGCTTACAGCAGTGGTGATTGCACTTAAGATTTGGAGACACTCCTTATATGATGTTCACTTAGATGTGTTCACTGACCATAAGAGCCTTCAGTATGTGCTCACCCAGAAAGAGTTGAATCTTCGCCAGAGGAAATGGCTCGAGTTCCTCAAGGATTACGATATGAGTGTGTATTACTATTCAGGTATGGCCAATGTAATAACAGATACTCTTAGTAGGCTATATATGGGTAGTGTAGTACATGTTGAAGATGAAAGAAAAGAACTAGCAAAAGATGTTCACACGCTTGCTCGCTTGGGAGTTCGCCTTATGAGCTTATTAGATGGTGGTGTAATAGTTCAGAATGAGTCAGAATCTCCATAGGTAGTGGAGGTTAAGGAAAAGAAAGAAACTGGTCTGATATAGCTTCAACTAAAGGGTGCAGTCCATCAGCAGAGAGTTGAGGTTTTGTCCCAAGGGGGAAATGGTGTGCTTTGTTATCAAGGTCGATTATGTGTTCCTAAGGTGGGTGAGCTGAGACAGCAGATTCTTGCAAAAGCTAATAATTCCAGGTATTCTATTCATCCAGGTGCCACGAAGATGTACCTTGATCTGCGGAAAGTCTTTTGGTGGAATGGCATGAAGAGAGATATAGCAGATTTTGTGGCTAAGTGCCCAAATTGCCAGCAAGTGAAAGTAGAACATCATAAATTAGGAGGTATGACTCAAGAAATCAACATTTCTACTTGGAAGTGGAAAGTGATCAACATGGACTTCATTACAGGGTTGCCCCGTACTCACAGACAACATGACTCCATTTGGGTAATTATTGATAGAGTTACTAAGTCTGCATACTTTTTGGCCGTTAAGACTACAGATTCGGGGGAGGACTACGCCAAACTTTACATTAATGAAATAGTCAGGTTGCATGGGGCTCCCTTGTCTATCATCTCAGATATGCCGAGCTTTACATTAATGAAATGGTCAGGTTGCATGGGGGTTCCCTTGTCTATAATCTCAGATAGGGGTCATCGGTTTACCTCTCATTTCTGGAAGTCATTTCAGAAAGGTCTTGGTACTCAGGTTAATCTTAGCACAGCATTTCATCCACAGACGGATGGTCAGGCAGAACATACCATTTAGACCTTAGAGGATTTGTTGAGAGCGTGTGTGATCGACTTCAAGGGTAGTTGGGGTGATCACCTTCCTCTTATAGAGTTCGCCTACAATAATAGCTATCATTCTAGCATTCAGATGACCCCTTATAAGGCATTGTTAGGTGTAGATGTAGATCTCTAGTTGGTTGGTTTCAAGTAGGTGAAGCAGCCTTGAGACGGTCAGATTCAGTTCATGATGCTATGGAGAAAGTGCAACTCATTAGAGATAGACTTAACACAGCCCAAAGTCACCAGAAGTCCTATGCAGATGTAAGGAGAAGGGAATTCGAGTTCCAAATTAATGAATGGGTTTTCCTAAAAGTGGAACCCTATGAAGGGGCTTATGATATTTGGCAAGAAAGGGAAGCTCAGTCCTAGATATGTAGGCCCTTATAAGATCTTGAAAAGAGTTGGAAAAGTTGCTTATGAGTTAGAGTTACCAACAAAACTAGCAGCAGTGCATCTAAATTTTCAAATTTCATTATTGAAGAAGTGTGTGGGTGATCCAGCATCTATTATATCTTTAAAGAGTGTGTTTGTGAAGGATAGTCTCACTTATGAAGAGGTACCAGTTGAAATCCTTGATCGTCGGGTTTGAAGGTTCAGAAACAAAGAAGTCGCTTCAGTTAAGGTTTGGTGGAGGAGTCAATTTGTGAAGGGAGCTACTTGGGAAGCAGAAGCAACCATGAAGGCCAAGTATCTTCACCTCTTTCCTTCCGATTCCATTCCAGCCTGAGGTAATAGTTCCTCTTCAGATTTTTGGTCATTCATGCATATATTCAGTCTTAGTATCATGTTCCTTCAGTTGTCCTTGTATTTTCTGTGTATTTGCATGTTCTGTGTATTTGCATGTACTTGGAACTTAGTTCAATCATAAATCAGTTTCCAGTGTTTAGTGGTAGGGTTTGCAGCTCTTTCCCTCCATGTTCAGCTAGTTTAGTCCTCATTCGAGGACGAATGTTTCCAAGGGGGAGATAATGTAGCACCCCGTATGCTAGAACTACCAAAATGTAGGTTTCAGAAGTTGTAGGTTTCACTGACGGTCACCATCCACGGACAGTAGGGTGACCCACGGTTCGTTGTGGTGGTCTGTGATTCACTACCTGCGACCCTCCCTAGAATCAGCCCAAAAACTATTTTAAGTGTCGACCCACAATCGGACCAACGAACTGTAAATCAAACCACTAACTGTGGTCCTGGTCTGTGAATCGAGACCCCACAATCAGTCCCAGAACTCCCCAGAAAATTCTCTAAGTCCATACCTACGCCAGGACCTACGGACCATAGGTCAGACCAAGGTCCGTGGTCCAGGGCCATAGTTCGGACCCCAGCTTTTCAGATGTCGAACGACGGTTAACCAGCACGGACAGTCGGTCCATCCACGGTACGTGGGTCTAGTCAATCGGTGACCCGACAGCATTTAGGTCAATGGTGGTTTTGTCTTTTCCTTATGTGTTAGACCCCTAAACTACGTCGTTTAATCCCTAAACTACGTAGTTTTGGTCAATTTTAGCCCTAGTAAACTAATTAGAACCTACCCTAGTCTTTTCATTCTCAAAATAATCGATCAAAACAGATAAATAGAGGAGAAGAAGTCGATCAACCCTAGTTCCAAGAACGCAGCAGGTTTTCATTGTCCAACCTTGAAATCGAAAGATTTCTCCGTGGAATTCATCACTAGGTATGTGGGAATTCACTAGTGGGTTCTTTTCGCCCATTAGGTCTCTAGAATTCAGTCAGATTCTTGATTCCCTTAACATAGGGTTTCTAGAATTTTTGCAGATCAGTATAATTTAGTTACTTTGATGTTCCTAATCAGATTATCATGATTTTAGTATGTTTTAGTATAAATTCATTCATAAATTCAGAACCCTAGCTATGTAGTTCTTTTAGTTCATGAATTGCACATGCTAATTCAGTTTATTCAGTTATACATGCTCCAGTTATAAATGTTTCATTATCAATACATAAATGTTGCACTTTCAGTTAGCATGTTAGTATTTGAACTATCCAGAATTACATCATTTCAGTTATAAATTGCTAAATTACATAATCAGTTAGGCGTAGACTTAATACCGAGTGGACGAGGGTCAGTCACTCGCAAGTCCCAGAACTACGTGCCTAATAGGTTGTAAATCCCCTTTGTGGGGAAACATTTTAGTGATCATGCTAGTCATGCCTTTATACCTCTGGCGGGGTATATTGGGTCCTCTCGATAGGGCGTATACATCGGACTCCACATTTAGCTCATGTGGTTTTATGTCAGTTAGTAGTGGCTCCCAGAGTTCAGTCAAATTCTATTGCATTGACCATGTTACCAGTATAGTCAGTATTCAGTCTCAGCATGTTATAAACTTGGTCATTGCATTCAGTTAGTTCATATTCAGCATTGTCAGTATCCTTATCATGTTCAGATTATATCATTACTTAATTGCTTTGTTCAGTTATGTTATTATTCAGCTTTACTCTATCATGCATGCTCAATACCTTTCAAGTACTGACGCATACTTTGCGCTACATTTTCTCGTGGTATAGGTTCAGGTCCTCAGCTTCCAGATCACCTCTAGATCGGTTCCCATCTCTAGTTCAGCAGCATCAGTGGTGAGTCATCATTTTTCGAGGACAAGTGACATGATTATCTTCCTTTGCTTTTAGGTCTAGTTTCAATTTTACTAGATCTAGTTGGGGCATGTCCCATCATTTCTAGTCAGTTAGAGGCTAGTTTCAGACATAAATAGTTTCAGCTTTTAGTTTTAAGTTTCTTCTTCAGTTGTTATTGAACTCTTCTCAGATTGGCTATTCAGATAGTATATGGGTTTTCCCCATCATTTCAGTTTAACTCATGATTTAGCTTCCGCATAGTATATTTTATTCAGTAATATCTTAGTATGCTTATGATATGCTAGCAGGGTTAACTTGGGTTCACTCGTGATCCTAGGTCCCGTGTCCGCATCTTGGGGTAGCTTCGGGGCGTGAAAAACTTTATATCAGAGTATTAGGTTTAAGTGTCCTAAAATGTCTGAAAAGCTGCACTAAGTAGAGTCTTTTCCATGGGTGTGAAGTGCACTTCATCTAATGAGAGGTAGGCTACGAAGTGTTTTACGAAAACATCACTTTCTTTGCTACTCTTATCGTTCGTACGGTATAATCTAATTCGTCGTTTTGACTCATCATTTTATGTTTCAGATAATGCAAGGAATGTGAAGTGATCCAGGTAACTGGGAATGATCGGGTTGAGTTGGCATCTTACCAGCTTAACGATGTGGCTCATATCTGGTATACTTAGTGGAAAGAGAACAGAGGTTCAAATGCAGCTCCTATCACTTGGGAATGCTTTAGTGAAACCTTTCTGGACAGGTTTTTCCCAAGAGAGCTAAGAGAGGCAAAAGCTCAGGAGTTTATGAACTTGAGGCAAGGTAACATGACATCCACGAGTATGGACTCAAGTTCACCCAACTCTCCAGGTATGCTCCTCACATGGTTGCTAATTACAGGGATCAAATAAACATTTTTTTGTATGGAGTGTCCGACTTAGTGAAAACAGAGTGTAGGAATACTATGTTACTGGAAAATATGAACATCTCTAGGCTCAGGACTCCTGCTCAGCAAGTTGAGGGAGATAAGTTTAGGGAGCAGGCTAAGGAGAATAAGAAGGCTAGAATAGGCAACTATGAGTATTCTCAACTGAAATTGGGTGGTGGAAATCGCTCGCAGTTTCAGCAGAAATCTTCAGCTCCAACACCTTCATCAGCTAGTGTTGCATCCTCCAAGTTTCAACATGATTAGAAAGGTAGGGATTAGGCTCTAACTCTCAGGAGAGTGTTTCAGGCACTATAACCTACCCAACTTGTCCTAAGTAGGGTAAGAATCATCTGGGCGAGTGTCTTGCAGGAAATCAAGGATGTTTTAGGTGCAGTCAGATTGGTCACTGGTTGAGAGATTGTCGTTCTGCTAAACAGGGACAAGGAGGCAATAATAGTAGAGCTCAGTCTACAACTTCAGCAGCATCAGCAAGTCGCCCAACTCAGTAGGGTAACTCATCCAGAACAGGTGACGGACAGTGCCAAAACAGGTTGTATACTCTGCAGGCTTGCCAGGATCAGGAAAATTCTCGTGATGTGGTCAATGGTACGTTAAGAGTCTTTAATCTAGATGCTTATGATTTGTTAGATCAGGGCTACTCTTTCCTTTGTAACTCTTTATATAGCAGTCAAATTTGATGTTAGTCCAGAAACTCTCTCAGAACCCTTCTTAGTCTTTACTCCAGTCAATGACCCAGTTATAGCTAGATGGGTATACAGAAATTTCCTTGTTAGAGTCTCTTAGAAAGTCACCTCATCAGATCTTGTAGAGTTAGAAATGGTAGACTTCGATATCATTCTATGCATGGATTGGTTACATTCATGTTATGCCTCAGTCGATTGTAGAACTAGGATCGTTCATTTTCAGTTTTCAAACGAACCAATCTTAAAATGGAAGGGTAGTAGCTTAGCGCCTATGGGTCGATTCATTTCTTACCTTAAGGCCAGGAAGATGATCTCTAAGGGTTATCTCTATGATCTAATTCAAGTTAAGGATTCAAGCTCTGAATCACCAACTCTTGAGTCAGTCCAGTAGTTAATGATTTCCTAGAAGTGTTTCCACAAGATCTTCCCGGAGTTCCTCCCGGAAGGGAAATCGACTTTGGGATTGATCTCCTTCCAGATACCCAACCTATTTTTATTCCTTCTTATAGAATGGCTCCAGCTGAGCTTAAGGAATTGAAAGAGAAGTTGAAAGTCCTTCTAGATAAGGGCTTCATCAACCCTAGTATTTCCCCATGGGGTGCACCAGTGTTGTTCCTGAAAAAAAAAGATGGTTCTCTCAGGATGTGCATTGACTATAGGCAGTTGAGCAAAGTCACAATCAATAATAAGTACCATATCCCCAGGATTGATGACTTGTTTGACCAACTTCAGGGTGCTAGTCATTTCTCAAAGATAGACCTCAAACCCGATTATCATCAGCTCAAAGTCAAAGATAGTGACATTTCGAAAACAGCCTTCAGAACTCGATATGGTCATTATGAATTTGTAGTTATGTCATTTGGACTAACCAATGCTTTTGCAGCTTTCATGGATTTGATGAACATGGTGTTCAAGCAATACTTGGACTTGTTCGTTATCGTCTTTATTGATGATATCCTCATTTACTAAAGGAATGAAGAAGAATATGCGAGTCATTTGAGGGTTGTCCTGCAAACTCTCAAAGATCGTCAATTATTCGCTAAGTTTAGCAAATGCGAGTTTTGGTTGCAATTTGTTGCTTTCCTTGGGCATATTGTGGCTTGCTAAGGAATTCGAGTGGACTCTCAGAAAATAAAAGCAGTGAAACAATGGCCCAAACCTACCTCTCCTACATATATCAGAAGTTTTTTGGGTCTAGCGCATTACTACAGAAGGTTCGTGGAGGGATTTTCATCCATTTACTAAGTTGACTCAGAAAAGGGTTAAGTTTCAGTGGTCAGATGATTGTGAGAAAAGCTTTGTAGAACTGAAAACAAGGTTGACTACAGCTCCTGTTTTGACTCTACCAGAAGGTTCAAACGGTTATGTTATCTATTGTGATACATCTAGAGTCGGCCCAGGTTGGGTGTTGATGCAGCGAGGTAAGGTTATAGCCTATTCTTCCAGACAGCTTAAGGTGCATGAGAAGAACTACCCAACTCATGACCTCGAGCTTGCAGGGGTGGTGTTTGCACTTAAGATTTGGAGACACTACTTTATGGTGTTCACGTAGATATGTTCACTGACCATAAGAGCCTTTAGTATGTGTTCAGCCAGAAAGAGTTGAATCTTCACACTTCAGTCTTAGTATCATGTTCCTTTAGTTGTCCTTGCATTTTCAGCGTATTTGCATGTTCTTGGAACTTAGTTCAGTCAAAAATCAGTTTCCAGTTTTTAGTGGTAGGGTTTGCAGCTCTTTCCCTCCATGTTCAGCTAGTTTAGTCTTCATTCGAGGACGAATGTTCCCAGAGGGAGATAATTTAACACCCTATATTCTAGAACTACCAAAATATTGGTTTCAGAAGTTGCAGGTGTCACTGACTGGCACCATCCATGGACCGTAGGGTGACCCACTGTCCGTTCTGGTGGTCCGTGGCTCACCACATGTGATACTCCCCAAAATCAGCCCAAAAACTATTCTAAGTGTTGACCCATGGCTGGACCCATGGATCGTAGGTCAGGCGACGAACCATGGTCCTGGTCTGTGGATTGAGGCCCCAGAATCAGTCGCAGAACTCCCCAGAAAATTCTCTAAGCACAAACCTACGCCAGGACCTATGGACCGTAGGTCAGACCACGGTCTGTGGTCCAGGGCCGTAGGTCGGACCCCAGCTTTTCAGCCTTAGATGTCGAACGACGGTTGACCAGCACAGACCGTTGGTCTATCTATGGTCCGTCGTGACCCCGACAGCTTTTAAGTCATATTCATTTGGTCTTTTCCTTATGCATTGGACTCCTAAACTACGTCTTTTAATCCCTAAACTACATAGATTTGGTCAATTTTAGCCTAGTAAACTAATTAGAACCTACCCTAGTCTCTTCATTTTCAAAATAATCGATCAAAACAGAGAAATAGAGGAAAAGAGGTCGATCAACCCTAGTTCCAAGAACGCAGAAGGTTTTCATCAATCCAGCCCCAAAATCGAAAGATTTCTCTGTGGAATTCGTCACCCGGTATGTGGGATTTCACTAGTAGATTCCTTTCGCCCATAAGGTCCCTAGAATTCAGTCAGATTCTAGATTCCCTTAACATTATCTAAACCTAGGGTTTCTAGAATTTCAGCAGATCAGTATAATTTAGTTACATTGATGCTCCTAGTTAGATTATCATGATTTTAGTATTTTTTTAGTATAAATTCCTTCATAAATTCAGAACCCTAGCTATGTAGTTCTTTTAGTTCATGAATTGCACATGCTAGGTCAATTTATTCAGTTATACATGCTCCAGTTATAAATGTTTCATTATAAGTACATAAATGTTGCACTTTCAGTTATGATGTATGTATTTGAGTTATCCAGAATTACAGCATTTCAGTTATAAATTGCTAAATTACATAATCAGTTGGGAGTAGACTTAATACCGAGTGGACTAGGGTTAGTCACCTGCAAGTCCCAGAACTACGTTCTCTGTAGGTTGTAAGTCCCCTCTGTGGGCCACATTTTAGTGATCACACCAGTCATGCCTTTATACCTCTAGCAGGGTATATTGGGTCCTCTCGATGGGGAGTATACATCGGACTCCACAGTTAGCTCATAAGGTTTTATGTCGATTAGTAGTGGCTCCCACAGTTTAGTCATATTCTATTGCATTGACTATGTTGCCAGTACAGTCAGTATTCAGTCTCAGCATGTTATAAACTTGGTCATTGCATTCAGTTAGTTCATGTTCAGCATTGTCAGTATCCTTATCATGTTCAGATTATATCATTGCTTTATTGCTTTGTTCAGTTATGTTATTATTCAGCTTTACTCTATCATGCATGCTCAGAACCTTCCAAGTACTGATGCATACTCTACGCTACATTTTCTTGTGATGTAGGTTCAGGTCCTCAACTTCCAGATCACGCCTAGATCGGTTCCCAATCTTCAGTTTAGCAGCATCAGTGGTGAGTCCTCATTCTTCGAGGATGAGTGAGATGATTATCTTCCTTTGCTTTTTGTTCTAGTTTCAGTTTTTCTATATCTAGCTGGGTCATGTCCCAGCATTTCTAGTCAGTTAGAGGCTTATTTCACACATAGATAGTTTTAGTTTTTAGTTTTGAGTTTCATCTTTAGTTGTTATTGAATTCTTCTCAGATTGGCTATTCAAATAGTATATGGGTATTTTCCATCATTTCAGTTTAACTCATGATTTAGCTTCCGCATAGTATATTTTATTCAGTAATCTCTTAGTATGCTTATGATACGCTAGTAGGGTTAGCTTGGGGTCACTCGTGATCCTAAATCCCGTGTCCGCGTCCTGGGGGGTATCTTCGAGGAGGGACAGTGGTCAACTGGACTAGGTCTACATTTGTAACATCTCGCAACTAGAAAGAACTAGAAATAAGTTTAAAATCAGGAAACAGTCATTTTTGGAAAGTATAAGGAAATCTGGAAATTTTAAGTTAAAGTGAGTTTTTGGTCAACTTCAAACAATCATAACTCCTAGTTCAAGATGAGTTAGTGTAGTTCCAGATATGGTTGGAAAGCTCTTGGAATGACCTTTCTAACGCCGCCGAGTTTGCATGATTCCGAGTTTGTATGAGTAAGTTATACCCTTTGGAAGTTGGGCTGTTAGATTAAGGAAAGTTTAATCCGGGTTTTGGAAGGGTAAACTACTCTTTTCCTTACCTAATTTGCCTATTTCATTTTTAGGAATTAATTGGGGTAAAACAAGACTATATTCATTTCAGAAAATTAGAATTTACGCTAAGGTTTAGAGAGGAGAAGAAAGAAGAGAAAAGAGGAGAGAAATCAAGAAATCGCCAAGAACATTCAAGCTTTGCGAGTGGAATTCGTCGGGGGTGATCCCTACAAGGTATGTGAGATCACATAGTGTTGGGTTATGCTAAGCGTTATATTCAGGAAGTAGTAAGACTTCATGGAGTCCCAGTCTCCATTATTTCTGATAGAGGTGCACAATTTACTACACAGTTCTGGAAATCTTTTCAGAAAGGCTTGGGTTCAAAGGTGAACTTAAGTACTGTCTTTCATCCTCAAACTGATGGGCAAGCAGAGTGCATTATTCAGACATTAGAACATATGTTGAGGGCTTGTGTGATTCATTTCAAAGGAAATTGGGATGATAACCTACCTCTCATTGAGTTTGCTTACAACAACAGTTACCACTCTAGCATCCAAATGGCTCCTTATGAAGCTCTTTATGGGAGAAGATGCAGATCTCCTATTGGATGGTTTGAAGTTGGTGAAGCAGGGTTGATAGGACCAGATTTAGTTCACCAAGCTATGGAGAAGGTGAAAGTGATTCAAGAAAGGTTGAAAACGGCACAGAGTCGTCAAAAATCCTACACTGATGTTAGGAGAAGGGCGTTAGAGTTCGAAGTAGATGATTGGGTATATTTGAAAGTTTCACCCATGAAGGGTGTTATGAGGTTTGGTAAGAAGGGAAAACTTAGTCCCCGGTATATTGGACCTTACGCATAGCCAAGAGGATTGGCAATGTAGCTTATAAGTTGGAACTGCCACAGGAATTAGCAGCGGTTCATTCGGTATTTCATATTTTCATGTTGAAGAAGTGCATGGGCGATCCTTCATTGATCATACCAGCTGAAGACATTGAAATCAAGGGTAGCTTATCCTATGAGGAGATTCATGTCCATATTCTAGATCGCCAAGTTCACAAGTTGAGAACAAAAGAGGTAGCATTAGTCAAGGTCCTTTGGAGGAACCAATTTGTTAAAAGAGCTACTTGGGAAGCTGAAGAGGACATGAGAAGGAGATATCCACATCTCTTTGAATCCAAAGAAAGTGCAGATCAAGGTACTAATTTTCTTCTTAGTGCTCTCTAAATTATGAATGAGCATGTTGTTAGTTCGCATTTACTTGTTGGGTGTTTGAGTTTGATGTTGCACCCTAATCCTAGTAAGAGTACTCTCATTCGAGGATGAATGTTCCCAACGGGGAGATATTGTAACATCTCGCAACTATAAAAAACTATAAATAAGTTTAAAATCTGGAAATAGTCATTTTTGGTAAGTACAAGGAAATCTGGAAAATTTTAAGTAAGTTAAAGTGAATTTTTGGTCAACTTCAAACAACCATAACTCCTAGCTCAGTATGAGTTAGTTGTAGTTCCAGATATGGTTGGAAAGCTCTTGGAATGACCTTTCCAACGCCGCCGAGTTTGCGCGATTCCGAGTTCGTATGAATAAGTTATGCTCTTTGGAAGTTGGGCTGTTAGATTAAGGAAAGTCTAATCCGGGTTTTGGAAGGGTAAACTAGTCTTTTCCTTACCTAATTTGCCTATTTCGTTTTTAGGAATTAATTGGGGTAAAACAAGACTTTATTCAGTTTAGAAAATTAGAATTTATGCTAGGGCTTGGAGAGGAGAAGAAACAAGAGAAATGAGGAGAGAAATCAAGAAATCTCCAATAACGTTCAAGCTTTGCGAGTGGAATTCATCGGGGGTGATCCCTACAAAGTATGTGAGATCATATAGTGTTGGGTTAGTACACCCACACGCCAAACTTGTTTCAATTCAGCAAAATTGGAGTTGTTTGAATGTTAAGAAAGCGAAGTTCTTGAAGAACATTGTTGAATTCTTGTTGGTTGATTGTTGATTTAATTCGTGTTTCCGGGTTGTTTTTCGAGTCAAATATATTGGGTATTGAGGTTACTAATGATCCTAAGTGTTTGGGGGAAAGAACTATGGAAGTTTAGAGGGTTTAGAGATGAAAAATGAATGAGAAAAGTCGAAATTTTCTGGGGAAAAGGGTGGGGCGTCGCGCCAGCCAGCGCGGCCCAAAAGAGTGTCTGAAGTTTACCCCTTGGGGCACCGCGCCATCCAGCGCGCCCCAACTTGTCCTCTGAAGTTTGGGGCCTAGCGCCCCTCACCTCTCAGAGCACCAAGGACGCCAGTTCATCTCATTCTTCCCCCATCTTTTCGTACTAGTTTCTAAGTGATGTACCTATGTTTCCTAGTTGATTCTAACACTCTAAGGTACATCTAAACATCATGAAATCATCCATAAACATGAGATCATGAACCTTGAATCCATAATCCAATTCAAGGAAAGTTAAGATCAAAGTCAAAGAAGTCAAGAGTCAAGCCTAGAAGTTAAGAAGCAAGTCAAAGCAAAGTTTCTTAGAGTTTTCAAGAGTCTTTAACAATGTTTTAAATTCATTTTAAGACTCAAGTTTTCAAGTTAAGCAAAGAGTAAAGAGTTGAGTTCATTTCTCAAAAAGCTATTAGGGAACTAAGTATTCCCAAAGAAGTTTATAAATGTTTTCACATTTGAGCAAGAAAAGGGAACATCGATTCCAA
>JAJOOH010001514.1:0-27649 GCA_029582605.1 Solanum gracilifrons
CCATTCATACATAATCCATAAGTCTTCATAACATAAGAGAACCTCACCATAACCCCTCTTAAGGTCTACTTGTGTAATGCATAAGTGAAGTCCCATACCCCCACTCATACTAAGTAGTACCTCTTAAGAAGTCATAATTAAAGTCCATGTTCTTATCATAATTCATATTCATATCATAGTTCATATCCATATCATATAGGGAAGATAGCATTAACCGACATAGACCATGTGAGATACATGGAATCCGGTGTTCTACCCCCACACTGAAAATAGGCATCCTCTTTGCCTAAGGTAGAACTTTCATAATAGCTTTTAGGTGGATCCACTAGTTAAAGACCTATGTGAGCACATAGTTATGGGATAAGAAGATTGCTACTAGGAACCCGAACTACTAGCGTAAAAGGTTCCATCTCATGAGACAACTCACATTGGGAAGCCGTACTTTCCAACGTAAAAGCTTCCATCTCATTCTCATATTTGCTCGGTGCTAAGTATAATTCCCTTTAATAGTCATATTAAGTCTTTACTTAAGTTCATGTTCATAAGAGAATGCACTAGGCACTCAACCAACATAATAACATAAGAGATCATAGATTCATTAGGTGAGAATGTCCATTCAACCTTAGAATCATCAACATGTGAGTAAGCCTTTCGCATCATATTCATAGGGTGTTCATGAGAATAGTGTTTCATACAACACAACCATACTATCATAGTCATAACATATCATACATAGTCATGTGTAGGGGAGTGGGAAAGAATGATCTTACAACAATACCACAACTACACAATCATCAAAGTATCTTCACCTATTAAGTGAATCACAATCTCATACATAATTGTCATAGAAAGGTACAAGCCCTCATACCTTTGTCTTTCAAGGGTCTTGAATCACAACCAACCCAACCATAGACAATTACTACATAATATAAGAGGAATTTCATGATTCAATAGCT
Source organism: Solanum gracilifrons (assembly GCA_029582605.1). NCBI lineage: Eukaryota > Viridiplantae > Streptophyta > Magnoliopsida > Solanales > Solanaceae > Solanum > Solanum gracilifrons. Next base: position 957 of record JAJOOH010001514.1, read on the forward strand.
TAATTAACATAAACATATTCAATTGACATATCCATAATATCAACCAACCCACAACATCAATTCATGAATTATCAATATGGGGAAACATGGGTATATGGGGAATTTTCATTATAAAACATCAATACTCCATCAATATATTCATAATTCACCATAACCAATCATATTCAACCATAATTAAACAATAAAAATCATTTTGGAAGAAGACACATGTCATAGATTGAAAACCCTAGATTGGAGGATATGATATCTTGAAAACATAATTTGAAGGGGCTCCTTGGAGGATAGCTACCCAAGGATGAAAAGCATCCATACCTCACTTAGGAACCTTCAAGAAATTTGAGTAATAACCTTGAGAATCTACAAACCCTAGCTCCAATGGCTTATTCTTCTTCTTGAGTCTAGAGAGAGAATTTTTTAGAGGGAAGAACTCTTTTGATTTGATTTGGGTTTTGGAGAATAAAGGAGTAAATGAAGTGTTTTAAGACTTAAAACTATATATACAAGTGATATTAAAAAATTAAAAATGACCCCACACATTAATTAATTAAAAGGAAATTACTTAAAAATCCTCAACTTAGACAGCCCCGTCAGGGACCACGCCAATCTAAATGAGTCATGACGGGGACCACGGCTCGTGATGGTGCCCGTGGTCCCTTGGGTAGTAGCTCCCTCATCTTGCCAAGGCTACCATGAAGCCAAGGCATGACCACGAGACCTCTCACGATCCGTGGTCAAGACCATGAGTCGTTCTCATGGTCATGGTGTTGAGTCAGTGACAAGGCCTAGATGCCTTGCCTCCCTTGCGCCTAAGTGGTCTTCACGACCACCTTCACGTCTCGTCAAGGGCACCACAGCCCGTGGTCCCTTGACTAGTAGCTCCTACAACATACCACTCTCCAACAAGGCCAAGGCAACCTCATGAGTCTTCCCATTTCCCGTGGTCATGACCATGAGCCGTGAAGTGGCTCGTGAAGTGGAGCCTTGGCTTGGCACGTTTCTAGGGCACACTGCCATGCCAACCATGGGTGGTAGCACGACTTGTGGTGGCCACCATGGGTGGTAGCACGACTCGTGGTGGCCACCACGGGTCGTGAAGACCCTTGTGGTGATGGTAGTTAGTGGCTAGGCCTCTTCTTAGGCAACCTTGGTCCCCTAACCATGGCCTTCACCCAAAACTCTTAGTCCTTACCCTTAACCCTTGATGTTAACCCTCACATTTAGGCTCTAGTTCAACCTACTAATTTTATAGGTCGTTACAATACCTCCCCCTTAGGAACATTTCGTCCTCGAATGATACTTTAAACACTTTAGGGAAATAAAGACTCAAGACTAGCAACCCATTTTCATTTTCATATCTGCTCGGTGCTAAGCATAATTCCCTTTAATAGGCATATTAAGTCTTTACTTAAGTTCATGTTCATAAGAGAATGCACTAGGCACTCAACCAACATAATAACATAAGAGATCATAGATTCATTAGGTGCAAATGTCCATTCAACCTTAGAATCATCAACATGTGAGTAAGCCTTTCACGTAATGTTCATAAGGTGTTCATGAGGATAGCCTTTCATACAACACAACCATACTATCATAGTCATAACAAATCATACATAGTCTTGTGTAGGGGTGGGGGGAAGAATGATCTTACAACAATACCACAAATACACATTCATCAAAGTATCATCACCTTTTAAGTGAATCACAATCTCATACATAATTCTCATAGAAAGGTACAAGCCCTCGTACCTTTGCCCTTCAAGGGTCTTGAATCACAACCAACCCAACCATATACAGTTACTACATAATATAGAAGGAATTTCATGATTCAATAGCTTAATTAACATAGACATATTCAATTGACATATTCATAATATCAACCAACCCACAACAGCAATTCATGAATTATCAATATGGGGGAAACATGGGTATATGGGGAATTTTCATTATAAATCATCAATACTCCATCAATATATTCATAATTCCCCATAACCAACAAAAACCAACCATAATTAAACAATAAAAATCGTTTTGGAAGAAGACCCATGCCATAGATTGAAAACCCTAGATTGGGGGATTTGATATCTTGAAAACATATTTTGAAGGGGCTCCTTGGGGGATAGCTACACAAGGTTGAAAAGAATCCATACCTCACTTAGGAACCTTCAAGAAAAGATAAAACTAAATAAACGGATTATTCATCCAAATTTCAGTTTGAAACTCATGTAATTAACCTATTTTTCTTTTGGTTAACCCTAAAACTGGGATAGATCCATGAGAAATCTGATTATATTTTATTAGATATGGTATAGATCAAAATGGGACACCAAAATAATTGACTGCTGAGCCGTATGAGGTAAGAAATTCTCAAGTACGGTTCTAAGGGAAGGAATTGAACTACCTATTCCGGCCGGGGAGAACAGGCCATTCAACAGGGAGATTCTGGAATTTCTATTTGTACCTCGTAAAAAAAGCTTTTTATTTTGTGTAATGAACCATTTCTCTTCTTTTCGTGGAAAGAAATTATGTTTAAGTAAGCAAATGAGTTCGTCCTGGTGTGCTGCTTCCTTTCCTGCCACTACTTTTTGAGTCAAAAACTCCTCTTTGGTTTAATTCATATTCAACTTTCTCTAGCGGAATTAGACTTTCATTTCTATTTCTTCAAATCCAGCATGACATGTGTCAAGAATCAAAGAAAAGTTCGCAAAAATTTGGGGAAGAACCTTGAGAATCTACAAACCCTAGCTCCAATGGCTTCTTCTTCTTCTTCTTCTTCTTCTTGAGTCTAGAGAGATAATTTTTTAGAGGGAAGAACTCTTTTGATTTGATTTGGGTTTTGGAGAATAAATGAGTAAATGAAGTGTTTTAAGACTTAAAACTATATATACAAGTGATATAAAACAATTAAAAATGACCCCACATATTAATTAATTAAAAGGAATTTACTTTAAACTCCTCAACTTAGGCAGCCCCGTCAGGGACCATGCTTATCTAAATGGTTGTTAAGGGGACCACGGCTCATGGTGGTGCCCGTGGTCCCTTGGGCAGTATCTCCCTCATCTTTCCTAGGCTACCATGAGGCGAAAGCATGACCATGAGACCTCCCACAATCCGTAGTCAAGACCACGAGTCGTGGTGATGGTCGTGGTCTTAAGGTACTGACAAGGCCTAGAAGCCTTGCCTCCCTTGCACTTAAGTGGTCTTCACGACCACCCTCCTGATTCGTCAAGGGCACCATGGCCCATGGTGACACCCGTGGTCCCTTGACCAGTAGCTCCTACAACATGCCACTCTCTCACAAGTCCAAGGCAACCCTACGAGCCTTCCCGTGTCCCGTGGTCATGACCATGAGCCGTGAAGTGGCTCGTGAAGGGGAGCCTTGGCTTGGCACCTTTCTAGGGAAAACTGTCATGCCAACCACGGGTGGCACCATGACTCGTGGTGGCCACCACGGGTCGTGAAGACCCTCGTGGTCATGGTAGGCAGTGGCTAGGCCTAGTCTTAGGCAGCCTTGGTCCCCTAGCCATGGCCTCACCCAAAACTCTTAGCCCTTGCCCTTAACCCTTGACGTTAACCCTCACGTTTAGGCTCTAGTTGTCATGACCCGAGACTACATCTCAGAAGTGACGCGGCGTACTTGACCCCGAAGGGGTCTCATACAAGCCTCATAGCATTCTTGAACATAAGAACATAGGAAAAATAAGGCGGAATTTAAAACTTTCTTTACAATCGAAATCATTTTTCATAAAAGCAAGCGGAAGACTTTCTGTACCATGTCTCAAACCATCTAATAGTTTGAATACAACTTTTGGACATAGCCCATACAAAAGCTCTAAACATAACATAAAAGACATAAGGGGACTAGTAGGTTTGTCCTCGAACTATGAGGACTCACCATAACTTCAACTCCAAGCTCTTTAGAAACCTATCTTCCAAGCATAGGACATCACATCTCCAAACCCTACACTTTGGTAAGAATGAAGAAATATGGGTTAGCACAATTAAGTACTAAGAATGGAAGTCATACAAAAACCATGCTTAAAACATATATTTTATTTGAAATCCATGCTTGTATGCCATTTTGATAAAACTTCATGATCATAATTAGCATAAGAGGCATATTATACAAACATAACCAACATACAAGTCATTTCTCACATTCAAGACATAATCATCATATAAACCATTACCTTCACATTAAGCCTTCACCTCAAGCAATCCTCAAGCTATGCTTTGTGCAATGTATGGATAGCGTCCCATACCACCATCCACACTAAAGTACCACCTTAAGGTCACCAAAAGTGAACTTACCATTCAACCTTTCCATCTTTACACAATACTCATACATAAGAGACATAAACCTTTCATAAGTCATATCATTACATAAGGATAATCATCTAAGGAAACTTTAAGTCATACTTGTGCAATGTATGAGTAGCATCCCATACTAATACTCACACTAATTACTTTTTTGAAGCCACCATTGACAAGGCACATTCATACTCAATAGTCATGACAAGGAAGTAACTCATAACACAATCCAAGTATAGCACACATCATTTACATTTCAGCATATAAGAGTCAACATTCTTCATTAGCTTCATTTAGAGAACCTTCATTCATTAGACATTATATCATCATTTTTATTAACTTTATCATAAGAGTACATTCATTCATTAGTCATTAAGACCTTAGAGAACTCAGTATAGCCCTCTTAAAGCCTACTCGTGCAATGCATGGATGGCATCCCATACTACCACCCACACTTCATAGAACTCATCAAGAAACCATAATTAATGCACATCTTACATGATGGAAATAGGCATTAACCGACATAGACCATGAGAGCTAACCATGGAATCCGGTGTCATATAACCCCACACTGTAAAAAGGTGTCCTACTTGCATAAGTTAGGACAAGGTATATTTAGCTTAGGTAGAAACCTACTAGCTAAAATCCTATGTGGGCACATAGTTATGAGATAGGAAGATGTTCATTGGAACCCTAGCCTAACATTGGGAGAGTTTCCATCTTACCATATCCCCTCGGTGCTTAGCCTCCATTCCCTTAGAGTAGTTCATTTTCATTAAAATTATTGTACTTGAGAAGGCCACCAACATTAGGCCTACCAACCCAAAGTACATTACACAAGAAAGGGCCACCACCATTAGGTCTACCGAATCAAGGTACATTAAGGATAGCTCATTGACTTTCCAAGAAGGGTGCCTTCAACATTGGGTCTACCAATACAAGGTTAATCATTTCACACATGAAAGGGCCACCTACACTAAGTCTACCGATTCAAGGTTTATCATCACATTAGTTTCTAGACTCATCATGAAGGGCCACCAATACTAGGTCTTCCGGTTCAAGACATAGCCTAGATTACTTAATCATTCATTTATAAAAGGAATGCCATAAGCCTATCGATTCATATTCATCAATACAAGAAAAGGATACCTTAGCCTACCAATTCAAGATACTTCAATCCATATTACTTTCATTCATACAAGAATAGGATGCCTAAGCCTACCAATTCATGTTTAACATCATATTATAGAAACCCTTCACATTCTATCATCATCATTCATGAGTGCATAATTGAGAATGTCCTTTCAATCATAACACATTTACATTCTAAACATGATCATCATAATATCATTAAGATCACATATATATCCTTCACATCATATTCATACCTTGCCTTTCAAGGCCATGGATCACATTCACCCACACACCTTAGATCAATACAATTAGGCAAGAGTAATAACATAATTTCAACATTCTATATTCATATAAACACAAATAATTCACATCCTTCATAATCAATCAATTCCCAATCACAAAGCACAATTTAGGAATTTGGGGGAAAACATGGGTTCTAGGAATAAATCATCTTAATTCATCTTTAAATCCACAATTCATTCATAAATCAATGCAATAAAACCTTTGGAAAACGTTTGGAATCAAACCCATGCATAGATTGAAATCTAGGGTTTTTGGGGAAACATTGGAGACTTGAAATAACTTTTGAAATTGGCTCCATGAAAGAAACTAAGTCAAGTATAAAGACCAACAAACCTTTAATTGAATAAATCCATGAAATGCCTTGAAAAACTTGCAGTCTTGACCTTGGGAGCTTGAAGTTTTCACTTCCAATGGAGGAGAGAACTTTTGGAGGGAAGGGGATGTTTATATTTTGAGTTTTGAAATAATGAAGTCTAAAATAGAGCTTAACACTTTAAAAACCCTTAAAATACTTTAAATAATCAATTAAAACCTCCCCCCAACTAAACTAGACGTAACATGAATTTACCAAGTTGCCCTCACCTAGGCCAAACCCTTGACAGCATTGCAGGTGGTGAACTACGACCACCCACCCACGGATCGTGGGTGGGACCACGGGCCGTCCTGACCATCCGTGGTTCATGGATGTAGCTTGATCTTGGGAGCCTTGACCCATGAAACAGGTCCACGAGTCGTGCTTGAACCTACGGGGCGTGGTTCCCCTCCGTAAGTCACCACACTTTGGGGGTTAGGCTTTAGGGTCCTCCTCAAGGACCCTTAGGGTGGTCCTTTGGGAGTCGTACCTTGATGTTTAACACCTAAACCCCTCAACCATAGCTCGGGACAACATTTAACCACATGAAACCTCACAACAACTCAAACACACACACGTTAGGCTCTAGATTCACCTATTCGTTTTACGGGTCGTTACATTATCCCCCACTTGGAAACATTCGTCCTCGAATGACAATTTAAACACATTAAGGGGTTAACGACTCAAGACTAGCAGCCCATTATGCATGCAACATTATAAACAATGCACAAAACTAGGAGGAAACATCAACTCCACATCAATAAGCTCAATGCAACACAAGAAAGTAGGACCTACATCTACAAACTCATTATGCATCATAACTTCAACATTTCTAATTACATTGGAGGAATTACCTTCTCCAAATCATATCATGCTCATCATAACATCATTAAGCACATTATTCAAGTACTCTCAAAACCATATTTAGGCATGTTCAACATTTCACCTCATGAAGTCTATAGACAACTCATACTAAATATGAATCAACATGAGGAACATATTTCATAAAACTCATTTTTTCATTTGAACATAAACTCATTAAGAACATGCATAGCATAAGGAGACCATGGAAACACATATACACACATGACTCCAAAACATGAAACAAGCTACAAAGAACTCTTGGTAAGCTTGAATAGGAATAGAAGGAAAGAGATAAGGATATCGAAACTCTCAACAATCTTACTATTCAACATACTATCCCTCACTTAGGAGAAAACCCAACTAAGGCTTAATTCTATATATAAATAAAATGACAAATTTTCATATCCTTTAAACTCAACATTTATTTTTGATACATTTATATAAGACACATCTATATTTTTTCCAACATATAAGATTGTCATACATTTAAGTACGTTTATTTATTTATTTTACCGTATGATAAACATACTACTACTAATTTCATATAATTGACATATGTATGTCATACCTTGTATTTTACTGTTTTTCTTAAACTAAATACTTATCATGGATTTCAAAACAAAAATAAATAAATAATTTTTCCTAATTAATTTTTTCCTAAATTGATTTTAAGGACTATCTTCGGATAGGCTCTGAGGGATGATTAATACCTTTCCCTCGAGTAACCAAAACCTTTACTGAGAATCTCACTGGTTTCGCAAATCAAAATAGAGTTTACATTTATATATTTAAAAAATAGTTTTCCTAATATTTTCCTTAAAATTTAGGTGGCGACTCTAAAATAAAATTTTTTAAAAAAATAAAAATCAAAGTGTACGCCATATTATGTTGGGAACTGTTTCGGCCGGTTTGAAATAGGGGTGCGATATTGATGTATATGCATTATTTGAACCAGGCGCGAGTCTATTTTTTTTTACTCTTATGTTTCTGTCAAGTTTGATATTATTCCCGAACAACTTCTTGAGCCCTTCGGTGTTTCCACACCTGTTGGTGAGTCTATTCTAGCTAAGAGAGTGTATCGTGATTGTAATATTTCTGTCAATCACAGGGATACCGTGGATGACTTAGTTAAGTTAGATATGGTGGACTTTGATGTTATTCTAGGTATGAACTGGCTTCATGCTTTTTATGCCTCAGTTTATTGTAGAACTCGAGTAGTTAAGTTCTAGTTTTCCTAATGAGCCAGTTATTGAGTTGAGGAGTAGTCAGCAGTGCCTAAGGATCATTTTATTTCGTACCTTAAGGCCAAAAAGTTAGTTTCCAAGGGGTTCATCTATCAGTTAGTCTGAGTTAATGACTTGAGACGCCACATATTCATTCAATTCCAGTTGTGAGTCAGTTTCTAGAGGTCTTTCCGGATGATCTTCCCTGAGTCCTTCCTGAGAGAAATAAACTTCGGTATAGATATCATTTCTTATACTCGTCCTATCTCTACTCCGCCATATAGAATGGCTCTCGTTGAGTTGAAAGAGTTAAATAAGCACTTGAAAGACCTTCTTGATAAATGTTTCATCCGACCAAAGGTCTCACCTTGGGTTGTTTTAGTCTTATTTGTGAGGAAGAAAGATGGTTCTCTTAAGATGTGTATTGATTACCAATAATTGAACAAGGTTACCATTAAGAATAAGTATCCCCTTTTGAGAATTGATGATCTTTTCGATCAACTTCAGGGTGCCACCTATTTTTCTAAAATAAACCTCAGATATGGCTATCATTAGTTGAGAGTAAGAGAGAGTGATATTCCAAAAATAGAATTCAGGACCCGCTATGGTCATTATGCGTTTCTTGTCATGTCATTTGGTTTGACTAATGCTCTTACAACGTTTATGGACCTTATGAATAGAGTGTTTAAGCCTTATCTTGATATATTTGTTTTTGTATTCTAGATGACACTCTAAGTTATTCGGGGAATTAAAAAGATCATGCTTGTCATCTCAGAGTAGTTCTCCAAACTCTAAAGGATAGATTATGTGGCATTCTTAGGCCATATTGTTTCTGGTGATGGGATTCGAGTTGATATTCAAAAGATTGAGGTAGTGTAGAACTGGCCTAGACCCACATCTCCAACTGATATTAAGAGTTTATTGGGATTGGCTGGTTATTATAGAAGGTTCATCGAGGGGTTCTCATCTATTTCATCCCCGTTGACAAAGTTTACTCAGAAGACATCGAAGTTTCAATGGTCTGAAGCTTGTGAGAAAAGCTTTCAGGAATTGAAAACTAGGTTGACAACTATCCAATGTTGACCTTACCGGAGGGTACACAAGGCTTTTTTGTGTATTGTGATGAATTCAGAGTTGGACCGGGTTGTGTATTAATTAAGAATGGCAAGGTTATAGCTTATGCCTCCAGATACCTAAAGATTCATGAGAGGAATTATCCAACCCATGATCTAGAGTTCGTTGTTGTAGTGTTCGCTATGAAAATATGGCATCACTATATTTATGGTGTTCATGTAGACATGTTCACCAATCGCAAGAGTCTTTAGTATGTATTCAGTCCAAAAGAGCTTAATCTCAGACAGAGGAGGTGGTTGGAGTTACTCAAGGATTATGACATGAGTATTCTCTATCACCCAGGTAAGGAAAATTTTGTTGTTGATGCGTTGAACATGTTGTGTATGGGCAGTACTTCCCATGTTAAGGAGGGAAAGAAAGAATTAGCTAGAGATGTGCACAGACTTGCACGATTGAGAGTCTGGTAAATGGATTCCAATGAAGGTAAAGTGGTGGTGATGAATGAGGCTGAATCATCATTAGTGTCCGAAGTGAAAGAGAAACAAGACCAAGACCCAGTTTTTGCTTGAATTGAAGGTGAATGTTCATAAGCAAAAAGTGATGGCTTTTGAACAAGGGGGAGATGGTGTATTAAGGTATTAAGGTAGGTTGTGTGTACCAAGGGTGGATGAACTTCACGAGAGGAATCATAGAGGAAGCTCATAGCTCTAGATACTCTATCCATCTTGGTTCCATAAAGATGTATCGTGACTTGAAAGAAGTCTATAGGTGGAGTAGTATGAAGAGGTGTATTACAAAGTTCATTGTTAAGTACCCGAATTGCCAACAAGTCAAGGTAGAGCACTAGAGGCCCAGTGGTATGGCTCAGAACATACATCTTTCGGAATGGAAGTGGGAGATGATCAATATGAATTTCATTACTGGGTTGTCGTGGTCTCACATGCAGCATGATTATATTTGGGTGATTGTAGATCGGATGACTAAATCAACCCATTTATTACTAGTAAAGACTACCTTTTCAATACAAGATTATGCTGGATTATATATTCAAGATAGAGTCACACTTCGAAGGTAAATTTGAATACTACTTTCCATCCTCTGACTGACGGTCAAGTAGAGCACACAATTCAGACTTTAGAGGATATGTTAAGGGTGTGAAATTGGGATTATCACTTACCTATCATTGAGCTTGCTTACAACAACAGTTATCTCTGTAGCATCAAAATGTCTCCATATGAGGCTCTTTATGGGAGAATACGTAGATCTCCTATTGGATGGTTTGAGGTTGGTGAGGCTGAGTTGATAGCCCAGACTTTGTTCATCAAGCTATGGAGAAAGTGAAAACTATTCAATAAAGGTTCAAAAGAACGCAAAGTCGTCACAAATCCTATATTGATGTTAGGAGAAGAAACTTGGCGTTTAAGGTGGATTATTGGGTGTATTTGAAGGTTTCACCCATGAAGGGTGCTATGAGGTTTGGCAAGAAGGGGAAGCTTAGTCCTCGGTATATTGGTCCTTACAAGATATCCAAGAGTATTGGAAACGTAGCCTATGAGTTGGAGCTACCGCCGGAGTTAGCAGCAGTCCATCCAGTATTCCACATTTCAATGTTGAAGAAGTGTATGGGTGATCCTTCACTTATTATAACTACTGAAAATATTGGTATTAAGGACAATCTATCATATGAGGAGATTCCCGTTGAGATACTTGATCGCCAAGTTCGCACGCTGAGGACCAATGAGGTAGCATCAGTCAAGGTCTTATGAAGGAATCAGTTTGTTGAGAAATCTACTTGGGAGGCTGGGAGAATATGATACCCACATCTCTTTGCTTCCGAAGAAGCGTCAAACCAAGGTACTAATTATTTTCTTGGTACTCTTTAAGTTGAAATGTTGAATTTTGATTCATTTCTTGTGGGGTGTTTGAGTTGGGTGTAGATGTTTCCTCCCTCATTTCTACTTAGAGTAATATCATTCGAGGATACATGTTCCCAAGGGGGAGATATTGTAACATCCCACCTTAGAAAGAACTAAATTGAGAAAGAACTAATTTGGAAAGAACCAATTTGAGATTTGTTCAAGTTAAGCTTAAGTTGTGAGTTTTGGGTCAACTTCAAACGACCATAACTTTTGGTACATGATGAGTTAGGTGGCCCAAAAGATTCAAATAAAAGGTCTTTGAATCCAATTTCCAACACCACAAAGTTTGCTCAGTTTTGAGTTCGGATGAGGGAGCTATGGCCGTTTGAAGTCAGCCTGTCCAGTTAAGGAAAGTTACCCAAATTAATAAGGGGTATTTTAGTCTTTTCCTTACCATATCACCTTTAAACATTTTTAGTAAGGTTTTAGGGTAAACCTAATTTGGGTCAGTTTTCATAATTCTAAATACGCTTAGGGTTTTAGAAGAGAGTTCAAGAAGAGAAAAGAGGAGAAAAGGAAGAACGATCAAGATTACTTGCGAATCGAGGAATTATTCACCAAATCGAGGTATGTAAGTTTTGATAGTGTTGGGTTCGCTCACCCACATACCAGTCATGTAAGTTTCATCCGTAATTTTGCTCTTGAGGTTAAATGATTGAATTATTGATGGGTGTTCTTAAGGTTTTGTTCTTCATGCTTTGTTTACAAAGTTTGATGAATTTTGAGGTGAGGATTTCGATTGTTTAGGGTTTTTCTTGAGGAAAAATGAGTAGATTTGTGTGTACTTGTATTGGATAATTGAATCTTAGGAAAAGTTGAGGAAAATAATCTATTCTAGGCGAGTTAGGGTAAGAAAACGAGAAGAAAAATTCATCGGATCATTTTGGAGAGGGGATGTTCCTTCGTCATTCTAAATGTGAAAGGCGACACCTAATCCTCTCCTGTATACCAAGCCTGATTGATCTTGGTCATGCCATCAAGCAAAGCAGATGCAATCTCAAAAGATTGTTGCATGATACCTCCACGGACAAGTTGGTCGGCCACACCTTTGTTAATTGATTTTAGGCTTCGATAAATGTGTTGTAGCAAATCATCATTAGGAAGTCCATGATTGGACATTGAAGCAACAACTTCTGGAAACACAGCCAAGTCTCATGAATTGGCTCACCATTCAAGAGTTTAAAAACCTTGGGTATTGTCCCTTAATGACATCATCTTTGAGGGACGAAAGAATTTGACAAAAAATGCCTCAGTAAGTTCATCTCAAGTGGTGATTAAGTCCCTCGAAAGATCGGAATTTGGTAGCCTCTCCCATCAATGAGAACGATAACAACCGGAGCCGAACTTGCTCTTGGGATATATTCTTGAACGAGAAAGGACCACAAATGTCCACGAAATTCCTAATATGGTCATGAGGGTCCTCATGCGCCAAGCCACCAAATAACCTTTTCATTTGCAAGAGTTGCAGCATTGTGCTTGTCACATGGAACACTGCATTCCGGATAGCACCTACACCACCCAAGTGTATATCATTCACATTGGCCACGTTCACATCATTTAAGTTGTTAATATCATCATTTTGGCCTAGCTGGCTAGCATTGCTATTGTTTACTCTCATTTCGTCACTTGTCCAAAGGCAACAAACAACAACAAACAGTAAATGGGTTCAACTATAACATAATAAAATCAAAAACCAACTTCAATAAGAGAATTCAATAACACCACTCCTCGGCAGCGGTGCCATTTTTTATAAATGCTCAACTACACCTCATCCAATACTAGGTGTAGGCGATCGTAATCTAGTATATAACCCAACGAAGAGTTAGTGTCGAACCCACATGAATCAATACAGTAGCAAATTCAATTAAGAAGTAAAGCTTATGGTTAAGTTGGTTATAGAAGTAGACATTGTCGAAATCAAACAAACTAAGTTAAAGGTTTGACAACGAATGTCAGGTGGGCGTTTAGAAATATCAATTAACAACTATGATAATGACGAAAACAGGGGAGATAATCAAGTAGATAGAATTTCTTGGGGACGTGATCGATTATAGGATAATTTCACTATATGGGTAATTGTAGACTATTAAAAATTGCTAAATCTCATTGAGTAGGCTAGACTATAGATACAATAGCTTTCTTTCGAAAAACTATTACGATTCAAGCAAGTTCTCTCGAACCTTGACAAACTTAACACTATAAACAACCCAACACCTTAATTTATCTACTCTCTAGAGCTAGATAGGTAGGAATTAGTTAAGATCCACTCTCTCGAGATGAATCCACAACAACTCAATCAGTACAATCATCAATCGATAGCTTTGGTTCTAAAACCTCTCTCTCGAGCAAGCCAAAAACTCTAAGCTAGAACTACATTTGCAACTACAATTCATAGATTAATACTCAGCTATCAATTAAACCCACTTTGAAATACCATTAAGATTAGTAAACAACAATACCCATAAGCTAATTAGACAAATAATTAAATGATCACATCCCAAGAATTGGGGTTGTAGCTACACATCATAAAATGGAATAAATCAATACCAATTATGTTCTCCATAATCTGGGTATTGCAATCCAAGTCTTTACAATAATAAAAAATCCTCAAAATCAAAAACCCAAGTCCAAATATACTTGTAAACTCCATCAACAAGGTTCTACAATGGAGAAAAATAATCAGGGAATTACTGGAAATAAGACTTGATACTAATTCCTCTTTTTGAAATTCAATTTATAGTTCCCTAAATTTTGGCTTTTAGGGACATTAGGTTAAGTAAGTCGAGCGTCGTCGGCAACGCGCCAATTGCTCCATTCCATCGCCGATTTTCCCTAGCTCTTTATGCTCAAGGTTCTGTGACTTTAGGCGATCCAAGTTAATGTCATCAATTCGTTAAGTGGTTCGCTGAAGGTCCAACTCCATCGCCAACTTGGCTTCTCCCCAGGGATGGCAGTCTGGAACTTTAAGCCAACTGAAGTGCCACTCGGCAAGTCACCGAGTGGCTTTGGCGATTCTCAGCTTTTGCTATCTTCAGTCTTCTTCATCTTCTTAGCTCCTTTTTGCCCGGTAATGTCCTTGCCTTGCTCCTTTTGCCTTCTTTGCTGCTAATCAACATTTCAACATCAGTTCGGAGCATAAATTAGGCATTTGAGGACAATAAACTATCAAAACAAATCCCTAAATGAGTCAAAATCTCGAATTCATCAGTTAATTACTTGCCTTCATGTAGATTTTCAAAATTACCATTCGTGCCAGATTTTGGTCCCAAGATACATGAATTTGGTGTGTCTAGATTCATGTATCTCGGATACATTGGGTCAATATAATGTGTAATTTGTTTCTGATACATTGTATCCAAGTGGATTTGCATGTATTTGGATACACCGACTCTCTTGCTTGCTTCTTTCCTATCTCGATTATCATTCTACTCTCTCACTCATCTTTCTTCTTATGTATCTGCATAATGTATCAAGAATGTAACTGGTATCTTACATATATGTATCTAGTGTAATTCAAATTTATCTGAGATACACTAACTCTCTCGTCTGTCTCTCTCATCTCTCTCGCCTCTCTCCCTCCTCTCTCTTTCACCATTTATTTATATTTCAGAGTGTATTTATAAAAAAAATACATGTATCTAGGTATCTGACTTAAAATTTGATTTGAAATTATTAATTAGTGAGACACTATGTAACTATTTCGAACTGTAGTGAGAATTTGTAAGTAGGGTAGGAATATTTATATAATTAAGTAGTTTTCCAAAATTAATGATGGATTACTATGATTAGGGCTACTTATCTGACGGATCAGACAAATAATTATACTTCTAGGTTCGACTTATCGGATATCACCTTTCAAGCATACTAATTTTCTAGCCAACTAAAAAGATATCTGTTGATTTGGTATTCGGTTGGTTGATAATTTTGGGATGGTTATCGGGCATTGTATTGGCTCAATAATTTCATGTTCCCTTCTTTCACTTTCACTCACCAATATATTGATCTCCCATCAAACAAAATAATTTTTCTAACTGTATTTAAGGTGGTAATTATGTTGTTGTAAATACACTTAAAAATACATGAAAACCTAATTTTTAAGGGCATACAAACACAAGTATTTATTTAATAAATATTCACATGTACAATAATGCAATGACCCTTGTTGCTTCCAAATGCACATGCAAGTGTATGCGTCCGCACATGTAATATAGTGGCTCTAAAAGAATCGAATTATCAAACCCAAAAGACATGTCGATTAACTATCTACCAAATTATACTAATTCTAACTATTTATTCAAGCTTACCAAAAGTGTTTGATTTATATTTGTGAACAAAAGAATGCAAGAATTAAATAATAAGATTAACTTATAATGATTGGGAAAATTCCAGGGCTGCAACATACTAAAAATTCATGGATCACACCTCTTTCATGGATTTCATAAGGTTATCAAATTACTAATTTGTAGGATTGATTTTATGATCGTGATCTCTCAACCTCTAACTACCTACCCTAGTTGACCCTCTAACTACATCGTTGAGTGAGGATAGACTGACTCAAATGTTGAGCTTTTATTATTCATCTTGCTTCATAACCAAGCACGGTATTCATGTGGGTGTCAATCCGGAACACTAATCTAAACAAGTGATATGCAAGTAAGATCGAGCTCCTTATATTCTTTGTTCTATCTACGTATTTGTCTCTTGAGTTCTTGAGTAGACAATGTATTTATTTTAGTGGTGGTCTAGCATCAAAATACTAAATCAAGAATACAATAATAATTTATATGATAACCAAATTCTTCCAAAAAAAATCAATGTTTAACAATCATTTGTAGTTGTAACCCCAGTAAAGGTTTTTAGCTACTAATGTCTATGAAAACTAAAAGAAGAAAAACAACAACTCTAATGACGAATTATATTCCTTGCCTCTTGTGCTAAAGAATATGAAAGATCCTTAGAAAATAAACACAATGTTCTATTTATAGAGTTCGGGAAAAGAATCCATTTTCCTTCTTGGATTCAGAATCCTAAAATCTAGAAATTTTCATTGGGAGCTTCCATGGGGCAGCGTGTCACCAAACACCAAACATGGGCTTCAGTAGTTAGGGTCTGGCGTGGTGCGCAACAAGTGCGCCAGACCTGGGCTTTAGTAATTTAGGGCATGGCGCGGCGTGCTACTAGTGCATGAGAGCCCAGATTTCTCTTGATCATTCGTTTTTGCGTACTCCTTATATTTTATTCCAGGCTTTTCATCCTTGTTTCAGCTCCCATTTACTTGATTCTTGCATCAATTCCCTGCAATGTTTAGTCACATGTCTTAATGCATAAGTATCACCATTATCATTAAAATACTACGAATAGAATAAAGAATGATCTTAAAACTCAAGGTAAATGCGGGCAATATATAGAAAATGAGAACATAAATACGCCTAGGATCACCGCCCCGCACTTAAACCTTTATTCGTCCTTGAACAGCTCCCTGCACTCTCGCTCACCATTAACACCTAAGGACTCTTCCACCTCACTTGCATCAATCAAACTCTTTTTTTCATGTTTATGTAGTTCACCTCTCATGCAATAATACATGCCTTTTCTTAGCACCAAACTTATCTATAAGACACAACATAACCTCAATAACGGACTCACTACAAATCTATCAGGCCAATGTGATCGTGTATCAACAAAACAAACAACAATAATACAATGCATATGTCATGAATGCCCTCACTATTATGATGTAGTTGAAGTTAGATGATATATTTCCAGATGAAGCAATGTTGAAGTTAGCTGAGGGAGTTGAGATAGATGATACGTTTCCAGATGAACATGTTTTCGCTGCCTAATATGATCTTATCCCTTGGTTTTCAGATTTCTAAAGTTATTGTGAAAACACTAACCATGAATGCTTACTAGTAAAATTCACCACACATGGCACTTCAAAATACACTTATTTAACGCATCGCAAAAAGATCAAAAGCGTACATGCGATGTTCATTTCAAGGCTCACATCAAATCATAGTCTATCATCAAAATATTCAAATGGATCATTCAACAGTGTAACAACATCAATTTCATTCTTGCAACACCAACACTTCACATCATTCTCAACATGTGTACTATTTAAGACAACGATATTGAACAAAATCGATTCTCAAATTATATTAAAGAAAACCTCAAGCATTTCAAAATTTGAAGATTTATTGGGAACTGCATTCATCAAGAGAGAATATAATTGAAGTAGAGACACATAATTTCCCAAAAGTAAAGCACTCTAATATAAACAAAATATTAACTAAAAAATTTCAAGAGACAAAATAACAAAATACAAACAAAAGAGGAATATTGGCATGAAGGCCCTCACTCCACCAAAAATGAAAAGCAATAGCCTCAATGCTAAATAAAGGAAATACTGGAGGCTTAGATATAGGATCCCGCTGACAGGTTATGTATTTGGAGCACTCTCATCCAGAGTCTCTAATGGAGAAGCCTCAAGTGAAGCATCGGTGCCTGCAATAGGATCACGAGACACGACAAAGAAGGCTCGGCTTGGGCATCACTGCCCGTCTTAACAATGAGAGTGTGGAGGAATCTCAACTGAATCCACTAATACCAACCTTTGTAGTCTCTCGAAAAGACCTCTCCAGGGTAGCCTGAAGAATGGCCTCCTCCGTCTCTTGCATCTCTTTCAAGGTCTCAGAAATTCCTTGTTCGTCCTCTCTCAACCACTTCTTATCAGTCACCTTGTCCAACTCCTCGTCCTTAGCATCCACATCTATAGCAGCCTTAGGCACAAAAGAGGAAGGTAAAGCACTAGGTATCTCGGGTGCAAGGGCAACAACATCTGAAAGGGGAACATCTCCCCAAAGTATCAAGATATACATGGGCCTAATATGAACCACCTCAGCCCTAAACGTGGCAACCTCACCTTTAAGGGTGTCCAAAGAACTAGAACTACCCTTGGCCTTCTCCAACACTACTATCCTCACAGTCAAATCATCTAATCTCAAAGTGTGTCCCTCAATTGTCTTCTCAAACTTGACCACCCACTCAGTCAGAGGAGCCAAGCCATTCTAGATAGCATGGTCAATAAGCCGGGTTAATTCCTTCTCAACTCGAGCAGCTCTAACATCTATTGACCAGGTAACACTGCCCATCTTATATATCAGTGCATGGGTCAATGGAGGACAGGCAACAGGAGAATCGGGACGCCTCACCCTAGCAGTAGTCAGAGAACCATAGGGTGTAGATGCAGTAGTAGAATCAAAAAAGGCAACAACAAATGAAGAGGAAGGAATATCTGTCTGCTCTGTATAAGGAACACGTGTGCTGGTCTCAGGTGTCAATGTGGCAGGGTCGACCACTGAAGAGGATTCTGGTGGTGGCGGCTTCCTCCGAGCCGCATCATCTCTCAAAAATTTTGGCTCAATCCTCTGAATATCACTAGAGGAGACTAGCATGATCCTGACATCAGTTTTTCCTCTAAAGGGAACTCCAGCTCTCTTGCAAAGCTGAGTAATGAGCACCGGGAAGGGAAGAGAGGTCTACTCTTGTCTGGCTCAAAGTAATATATCCTCCACAATCATCTCTCCTACATTAATATTTTCCCTCTGAATGATGGAACTAACTAACACAGCCTTCAGATGCTAGAGTATAGACTCATGTTGGTACGACATCACATTAATACTAATAAACCCAAACCAGTACCTCACTACTATGCTCGGGTCTTTCTTTTCAATCTTTGCACCTTTATCAATCCAAGAAGGCGCTGACTATTCAGGTTGTAGAGGGGCCAGCAACTTTTATAATGTATCCAAAGTTTTAGCTATCTAGGTCTTATACTAGTCAGTATGATTGTCCAAGGTACCTGCTACTTCATTAATCGCAGTGGCATTACATTGTACCATCTTACCTTGGACTTCTACTTCATCCACTGTCTTCCAGATATTTCCTTTCCTCTTTTTTGGCAATGCCTTGGCATAGGCATCATAAAATTGTCGTACCCATTTGGGTATGTATGGTTGCCTGTCTCTTGTGAACTGTTCCTGCTTGTGGAATTTGATTGCCTCCCATATTGCGGAGTAATCACAAATAACCCCAGCAGTAGAGAGTCGGCACTCCTCAAAAATTGATCGTTCCCTATCTGTCTTGAGTCTGTTCAAAGCTCTTCAAGCTATAATCGGGAGAACACGCGAAGCAGGATTCATGTCTTGTGAAGGTGACACCAATTTCAGGTAGATATTCACTCACTTTTTGCAATAAACTTCAATTCCTTTTTAACTCTACTTGTAGGTGTCTAAGGGTTTGTTTTATGGGCATTTGAGGCCTCAGAAGGCTTTGTTTCTTTTGAGATTGAGGAGGAGGAGAAGAGTTCATGTCTGACTCAGTATCGGAAGAGACCACATTATTACCCTTTGTTCTTGCCATTACCTGCAAGGTACACGTTAAAGCACAAGATTTGTGAAGGCCGGTCGAAATCGAAAGCACTTTAAGTCATGTTTTAAAAATAGTCATGAGGCTCGCCTAACGGGAAGGTCTATCACTCAATAGGATCACCGAGCTCCGGTGAGCTCGCTATAATTTAAAATAGCAAAAAACTAAGGGCTCTAGCACACAAGGCGGAGTTAATGCCAAATCGACGACTCACCGAGCTAGTTTCGACGAGCTAAGACAAGTCTGCCGAAACTGACAGTGCAAAAAGAAAAGACACAGACATCAAGGGAGATGTCCTCCCCCACTCAATAATAAGCCCAATGGGTTTGTCGGTACTAAGACAATCCCGCCGGATGGAAGAGTACCCAAGGCCAAGCATATACTAAGGAAGATGAGCTAGGTCTTACTCGGTGATTCACCTAACTTCCTTGGCGAGCTAAGAAAGGCTCGCCGAATAGGAAATTTCAACCCAGTGCCTAAATTTCCCATCCAAATCCAACATGCACAACAAATACGAGTTTTCCCAACAATTACAATCCACCTATATGTTTTTCTACCCATAGATACTCAGATTTACCCCATTTATCACTAAATGTTGCACTAGTTGATGAATTTTCCTTAATAAAGTAGTCACGATGTCTATGGGTCAAAACTAAGCTACTCAGACTTCACTTACATTCAATTAAGCACAAACCCAACAACTATATCAGCTCAATTCAGCATTCTAACAAACACAGCCACGATTCACAATTCATACATGCATTTACGATCAAAATAACATGGGTACAGTTCAAATTCAATAATAAGATGCTACCCAACAAAATTAAGCACTTAATCTCAGTTCAGGGGCTCATGCCCACACCGTAAATGCAATCGATACTCAACCATAATGCCAAAAAATAAGCAATAAAATGAGGAATTGAGGTTGGGTTAACTCAAACTCCAAGCAAATGCACTCCTAGAACTTTCAATACACTCACAAGAGGCACAGAATTACTCAAGATGCACAATGTAAAAGAGGGAAAATGAAAAGCCTCCAAAATTTCAAAGGATTTTGAATTTTAAATAACCCTGGGCCTCTTTATATCAGGCCTGTTTGGCACACTTAGTAACATCACTTAACATTATCAATGTTGGTCACAACAATTGCATGAAGGAATAAAGGCTTCCATCCATGTGAGCTTTTCTTTGTGTCATGGTTGCTACATAGTCGTATAATAAGCCTGACTAAACCTGCAAGATAGATGATTGATGCAATACTTACTCCAATTCCTACCCAGAGGATTAAATTTTCGAAGTTGATTTTTCTGGAACATCCTCATATTTCTGTATATATGTTGACACCCAATTTTGATCCCCCACAATATAAATTAATCATTGAGCTTTTTTAATTTCAAGCGATTTAAAATAATTAGTTTATTTAAAATAGTTTGCGAGTTTTTGAGTAATTTTATCATTGTTATAATTTTTAAACAATATTTGTATTTTTTATATATAATTATATACATATTTATTACCTTTTATAAATATTCAAAAACCATTTTTTTTTGAAAGATTTGTTCTTTAAATAAATATTTTTTTTATTATGTTAGTTAGTCAATAGTTTATATTTTTGAGTTAATTAGTTTATAATTAAGTGAATAAATTTATTTCGTTTAAAGTTAAGAGGCGCATTAATTTATTATATTAATTCGTCTTGTTTAAGATTTTGCCAAAGTTCTCCAATTAAATTCAATTTTGATTAAATTATTAATTCAATTGGACGAGTTTGCAATTCATTGGCTATTTTTCAAATTCAAATATAACCAATACCTTTACTCCTTATTGGACCAAATTTAAGATCAAATTTGGCCCAAATTCCAACTCCTTTCACGACCCAGCCCACATTACACCAACAATCAGCCAACCCATTATTCATTCTCCAAAGACCCACCCAACAACGTTCCAAACAACATCAGCAATACAATACAGAAACCCGACTCCTTTTATCCTTCTTCCAGTCGCAACCAGTGAAACCCAGAACTCCAGAAAAATCTAAATCGTGACGCAATCCAGTAGCAAACTCGCTGAAGCCCAACGCGAGTCCAGCAACCAGACGCGACCCCAATCGCGCTTTCTCGTCCTCTCCCTCTTTCCTTAATTCGAGAATCATCCAGGCTCCTCGCCCTTTCGTCCTTCCCCCTCGATCGGACGGCTTTCTTTGCTTATCCGGTAACCAATCTGTTGAAATTGGTACGGGAATCAACCTTGCCCTTATCCAATAAGCAGAATTTGAATTGAAACTCTGAAAATTCCTCCATTCTCACCCGAAATTACCCTCGTCTTTTCCCCCCAAAAATTCACCCCAATTCCTCCTATAAAAGCCCCTCTCATCTTCATCATTAGAGGTTAGAGACAACTTACATTGGGTAGGGAAAAAACAGAGAAAAGGTTGGGAAAAATATTGGGATTCAGTCTGCATTAAAATATTTATACAAAGGTTACTAGTTGCAAATACTTAGGAAATAGACCAAGAATCGAGTTCTTTTGCTCGAATCCTTTTTTCAGTTCATCTCTACTCGGCTCATCGGAATTTTCGTAGTCGTGTTTTGGTGGTGAAAGCTTGTTGTCGCTAATTCGTTTGTTCCAGTTCGCTGCACAGGGAAAGGTAATATTCCTTGCTTTCTATCTTTTGTTACAGTTCTGCTTAATATGATATGAATGCCGATTGTATTTTCACTGATTGTTCATTTTTGCTTCTTGTGTGCACTTAGCCGGTCTCTGGCTTATTTAGTTTAGGATTCTGCACGTCTAATTTTCATTTAATTATGTGCAACTTCTCGCATGGGATTGTTATTTTAGCGTTTACATAGCTTCAAATAATGAAAGTGCTTCGTTTTCTTCATAATTTTCGTTTAAACTTATGTTTTCCAATTCAATCGCGCCTAATGACGTACCTCTGTCCAAAATGTCCCGCTATTACATTTGATGGTTTGTTTTAGCCTTCTATTTTGGTTATTGCACGACTATTTGTTTTGAAGTTTGGATAATATGATTGAAGTCCAGTTGGAATTTTTAATTCATTCCAGATTCACGGTTGTTCAGTTGTAGTCTTGTCATCTTGTTTAATTTCTTGAGAAAGGTTTTTCCATGATTATGTTGGTAACAATTTAACAAGTTTTCCTTGATGTTTACTCTTTTGAATATAAATAACTAGATTTTATGGCTCTAAAACACAACCAGCAAAGGGGAAATTATTCCTTGTTATTCATAAATGATGTGTTGGCCATTGTTTTTCTTGCTTGTGATTTGTTAAATATCGTTTGAAGGGGAAATATGAAAATACTTCACTGTCAGGCTAGTTGCTGTTGTTTTCTGAACTAGACTTGGTTCGGGACAGTTTGGTAAAGATTAATGTTCATTTAATACAAATTCATGCTTAGGTTGCTAAAATTAGTTTGTTTGTGTTATTTAGGTTATAGCTTGCCTTTCTCATTGATCCATTGCTTAGGGAAAAAGGACAAATATACCCCCGAACTATCATAAATGATATGCAAATACCCTCCGTCATACTTTTGGGACATTGATGTCCCTGCCATCCAAAAACTAGAGCATATATACCCTTTATACTAACGAACATACACGTGTCATAATCTTATCCATCGATCCGACATTTATCGATGGATAAGATTGCGCCATGTGTCCCTATTTAGTCTTCCTTTAGAGTAAAGGGCATATATGCTCTAGTTTTTGAACGGCAAGGGCACCAATGTCCCAAAAGTATGACGGAGGGTATTTGCATACCATTTACGATAGTTCGGGGATGTATTTATCCTTTTATGGTTATTAGGATCCTGTTTGTTAATAGGACTAACCAATTTATTTGTATGTTTTGATTTAAGAAGGTAGAGTTGTAGCCATCTTAATGCAATTTATTATTTTGTGATTGGATAATCTTCATTAAGCTATGGTTTAGGAGATGTTATTATTAGGTGCTAATTTTTATTCCTCATTTTGGTTGCATGTGAAAGTGAAAATTTTATAAATGTCATATATAAGGCAAATATTTTCAAGTTATGTCAGTATAATAATATTTTCAAGTTGTAACAATAAAAAATTTCAGTAACATTTTATTAAAAAAAAAGTTTTAAAATAGTAGTAAAAATTGATTTTTAAAAAAGGGAAAAAGGACAAATATACCCCCCAAACTATCATAAATGGTATGTAGATACCCTCTGTCATATTTTTGGGACATTGGTGCCCCTGCTGTCTAAAAATTAGAGTATATATTCCTTCACTCTAACGGAAGACTAAATAGGGACATGTCGCACAATCTTATCAGTCCATGTGATACTTTATATATGTCGGATTGGTGGATAAGATTATAAAGGGTATATATACTCTAGTTTCTAGACGGTAGGGGCACCAATGTCCAAAAAGTATGACAGAGGGTATCTGCATATCATTTACGATAGTTCGGGGGTATATTCATTCTTTTTCCCTTTAAAAATAATAAAAAGTAAACAACGGATATAGTTGTAGTAATTAATTTGAATACATTAAGGATAATTAATAATTGTCATAAATTTGGGAGATTCAAAACAAAATATAAATATTTGTTTTTCTTTTTTTACTCAATTAGTTAAAAGTATTTCAAAAAGGAGATTTTTTTTTCAAATATTTCTCTCTCCTCGAATTTTTTTCTGTAATTGTCGTCATTCATGACTGAACCCAAATAGTTTTGGTTCAAAAATCTTCATCTTGTTGTAATGGACGGATTCTTATCGTTATTAATAAAACATGATGGTAGATGAGATACTTCTGGTTAGTATTCATTGCGATTTATTATTTGTATTTTTATACTAATGAAACGTAAAAAAAAATTAAGAACAATGAAACTGAAAATGAAAAATTCTAATTTTGCTTGTGTATAATAGATTTAATTGTGATTTTTTTTTTGTATGAATATTCATTTATTCATATTACATAATAAATTTTGTGAAACTTGAATAAATGTTGGTATGAATTTTTTGCATACTGTTTTTGTAATTTGTATACTGTTTATACCATGGATGTATGCGATTTTGGATTTATATTTGAATGATTTTAGTATATTATTTCGTGATAGTATATGAAAAAATGATGATGTTATCGTTATAAATTTATGAAATGTGTGCCAAAAATAAATGTATGAAATATGTTTTATGGACTTTGTTCAAGAAATCTAACTTAGGGACTTTGTTCATTTCACCAAAGTACTTTAGAATAAGCCTATTTGAAATAGATGGATCTGAAATAAAGTCACTAACGAATCCACATTTGAGACAAGTAACTGCTGCGAATTTCTTAACCTCAAAGCGTAGTACAGTACCGTTTATTTTATCGATGAATTGGTCGTCCCTATCGTTATCAGTTTCAATAAGTAGCAAATGGCACAATAATGACATTGAATCTTTATGGGGGTAGCTCATTAAATACACCAAATGATGTTCCCAAAAATTGTTGAAACATCTCTTGCCCGAGGAATTTCGACATGTCTTTAAAAACATGTTTGCGCATGAAGACCAGTGTAGGCATGACTTCCTTCCCTGAAAATAATATTATTTAGAATTAAATATAATTACATTAGATCACATATTTCATACCAAATTTAAATTAGATCCATACCAATGTTAAAACATACTTCATACCACATTCATAAATCATATATTCACTCAGTTTCATACCAATATTATTCATGTTTCATGACACATTCATTGACATAAAAATATTAAAATTAAATTGATTTAAAATTAAATATAATTACATTAGATCACAAATTTCATACCAAAATTACATCAGTTTCATACCAATGTTAGAGCATACTTCATACCACATTCATAAACCATATATTAAGTCAGTTTCATATCAATATTATTCATGTTTCATGCCACATTCATAGACATAATGAGAAGAATTTGAAAAAATAGTTTTCCTACTAAAATGTGTACCAACTTCATACCAGATTTAAACAAGTTTCACACCAATATTAGTAATACTTCATACCAAAATCATATGACATTCAACATTTATCCAACTACAATTTAATTAATTTTAAAAATCAAATTTAATACCAATGTTAAACATACTTCATGACACATTGAAATATACATAATTGGAGAAATTGAAAGGAAACCTTTCTACTAAAAGAAATATCAATATTAGTCATAATTCATACAAACCTGAGTCATTTACAATAGATGCAACTAATTGAAACATTAATGTCATAGCATTTTTGATAAAAATAATACACAACTTAATATCAATTCCATGACAGTAAATATACATGTGTATGCATATACCACAATAATTTCATGTCAACATTAAAACAAAATCATGCCAAACAATAATATGCATAATATAACAGTTTTAACAAAAAATCTACTAAATTGAAAATAAATTAAATAAAATATTTACCCTAACCCTTTTTTTGCCTTTTTTGGATATTGAAATTTCCGAGTCCTCCTTCAATGTTGCTCTTCTTTTTTATGGTTTTGAAGGCTGACAAATTTCGACATTTGTTACTTTTTTTCACTTACAATGAGTCCGAATCATAAGGGGGTTCAACCATTTTCCCCCTTCCTCTTTTGTCCCGTTTGATTTGCAGGACTTTCAATTTTATTTGCTTCACTCTTCTTCCCCTTTTTTGAAACCTGTTTGTTTCCCTTCTCTGTAACTTGTTTCTTCGTTTGTGAAGTACCACCCTGTATTGTCGGACTTTAATTTTTGTTTGGCGGGGCCGTTTGATTCAAAATTTTGTAGGTCGGAGCCTCTATTTCAACAGCCGAACTCGCTTCTACTAATCTAGGGATCTTTCGAGGAGTACGCTCAGGTCTCTTCGACATGATTTGTTGAAAATCTTGATTCTTAGTGATGTGAATCAGCCCTTACTATTGATTGTATGATGAATATTTTCTCTTGAAAAGCGGTTTCAATTGAATACGGTTGAAAGAAGGTGAAAGATGAATTAAAAGTTTTTGAACGTGGGGTGGTGGGGTGGTAGTGTGTTGTGTTAGAACAAGTGTGTTGTTCTGGGGGTGTGGGTTTACGTGTAATGGTAAAAGAGAA